>JACCIC010000274.1:190000-270000 GCA_018907035.1 Sycobia sp. Sy_11 | reverse complement strand
AAGAGGAAAAAATCACGATTTTTTTTAAATTGGAATACTGGACCGACTCGATCTATGTTGTGGAATTCTGCATATCCAGATTCGGATAATATCCACTTAGTCCATCTCTATTTTGATACTGACGATATTTACTGCTCCGATTAACGACGGATTATCGCGTGACCTCAGTTTATCGCCGTTACGAAACGCTCCGAAATATGTCTGCTAATCAGATAAGAATCGTATTAGACGTACTTGCCGCATTATTATTGAAAATACAAGTATATAATTCGAATTTGTTTCACATAGAAAATTCTAATGTAGGTGCGGGCAATTCGTCCGAATCTCTGTGACGCAGATGTACAAATGATAATACATCAATTAGAAAAATATTAAATTAAGTAATACGGGCTAATATATATGAAAATTATGTAAACATTCTTTTTATAATTTTGTGTGAAAATGTTCGTTTTGATTCGAAAGTGGCGCTATTTCATTCGTTTTATCTCGACTTCAGTTTTTTTCAATCAACTTGAAGGTATCGAGAAATGTCGAAAAACTAATTTTCGAATATCTATAACGGTTTTTTGTAGTTGCAATTTTCCCACATTAATATTAATAAAATCTAAACAGAATGATTATGTTAAACAATATATGTATATATGTATGTATGTATATATATATATATATATATATATATATATATATATATATATGCTAGATAGAGTCAGTCTGATTATAAAAACGTTTACAATATGCCACACAAAAAGAAATTGATTTTTCCCTGTCGAAGTTTGAAAGTATCGATTTCTCGGGGTGTGCATAAATTGCTCGTCTCTCTCTCTCTCTCTCTCTCTCTCACTCTCTCTCTCTCTCTCTCTCTCTCTCTCTCTGTCTCCATCTCAAAATTTTCCTGGATATTTTTTCCCCCGTCACAGTCAGGGTCGAACGGACAAAGAGAAGGACGTGCATAAATAGCTGCTAAGCGAAATCACAAGTCAGACCGTATGAATCGAGAGCAGAGATTTCTATCCGTCCCTCCTACTCCTCCACCTCCACCTCCTCCTCTTTCTCCCCTTATATCTGTCTCGTCCCGTTCTATATATATATATATATATATATATATATATATATATATATATATATGCAGCTCTCTGTGAGCCGGGAGAAAGTGATAGAGACCCGAGGCACTCGCGGGGTACGAATCGCAAATGTGGTCTCCATGGACGAAAACGTCCACCTCCTTCTAGATCCGTGATAATCGTGATCGGCAGCATCAGAGAGACAGTCCGAGGGCCGAGGGAGAGAAATAGATAATAAGACAGCCAGAGTGAGAGAGAGAGAGAGAGAGAGAGAGACGGATAATCGCGAACCCGGGCTCTCCCAGGTCACGTTTCCGGTAATTAATGACTCGCGTCATCGGCCGGGCGCCCGGAGGATGCGAGCGTCGCGGCCGTAACAGTTACATCTGTCGATTGTTCGTCTCGAGGGGGCCTCTAACGCTCCTTCTGCAACGGCTCCGCAACCTTTCCTTTCCTTCGACGGACGGCGGCCGGGGGAGAGAGCAAGTACGCTCTTATCCCGTGGGCTGCGCGCCGCGGACTCGTCGTCAAAGAGACGAATCGTCACGATCGCCCCCGCGATTCGCCGTTATCGTCATTAACGGCCATCGGCGCGCTCCGTGTCGCTACACGTATATCGATAGATATAATACAGAACTCGCGGGCTCGGTCGCGTTAGCGCATGCCGTGTGTATAGGAAAAAAAAAATAATAATAATAATAAAAGGCCGACAATGCGGGCCGTCGGTGCGGAAGTTTTGCCCTCGTTACGTACCTCGAATCCCGCTCTACACGCTTTGATAATTTCGATCGCTGCCGTTGCATAAGTCGACGACACCGTTCCGCGAGTCGCTCGGGAGCGATCGATCGACATTTATCGGCGCCAGGCGGGGTTACGGAGTTCGCGACGATCGAGCCCCGCGATATATCGACGATGAGAAAGCCCAGATTTTGCGTGCTCCAAATTAAATTTATTGCTTCATTTTTCAGCAATTTGCCGTAATGCGAACTAAAGGTCGAAAGCATCGAGGCGGCATTAATCAAGGTTTTCTCGCTATTTATCCGATGCCCATAAATACTGCGAGCAGATGTACAGTTGCGATTCGGTCGGTTATTCGAGCGCACATGCTATATAGATAGAATATCGCGAAAAATAATTTACGTAATTCCATTTAAAGCTACAACAATGCGAATTGTTAAAACGAACTACTGATTTTAGAATCGTACGTAATGGATTCAACATGTCGTATTATGTCGACGATAAGCACAAAGCAAGGATTAAATCAATTTGCGCAGAATTATAATAAAAGATATTTTCAGAATCAAAATTAATCGTTATAGACTGCGGAGAATGATTCGTAAGTCTTTCGAAAAAGTACTTTTATCTTTATCAGTCAATCTTTACTATATTTCAAAAAATTACTATTATGATACTTTCTCAAAAGATACATTTTTGTTAACATTTTGATGACCTTCTCATTTAGCGTAAATCGATGTCCATTGAAACATTGTTCAAAATTTGACAATAAGATAACGCACGCACACACCCACACACACACACATAAAAAAAAACTCCAAACTGTGCATACGTGCATTCGTCAAATATCTTGAAGTAATTCGTTCGTCTTCAAATGAGAACAATATTCGTCTTTTCCTCTCATTTAGTGAATTCCACAATCGTTCATAATACTAGTCACTGATTATTCATCCCTTTTCAACAGTCAACGAGGACAATTCCATCCAAAAATACAGGAACCATATCTGTTCAATCTAATTTCACCGTCATTGCCTTACTGAAAGCTTATTCGCCTATGATAATCCATTGTTCTAATCGTGTATCCGGTTTCATCTACAGATAGAAAATCGCTTAGCTAAGAACACATGCGCTCCAACAGCCCTAAAAGCGATCACGTAGTTATCGCGTATGTCGTTGATAAAGTCTAGAATTTTAGAATGTATTCATTTCTACGAGACATCATCATCTATGCTAATCTACTGTTCATATACATCCACGTTTCAATTCATCTAATCAATTATAAACTGTTGCAAGTACAGGTCTAGATTTACCATCAACTGAATATATCTAATCTGTCAAATTTAAGTGTTCAATAACTGCTCTAAGTTTATGCTTTTCCATTGCTTATAAAAATGTTTAATTTTTTTCTTCAACTGGCCTAGTCATAACAGAAGAATAGTCAATTATATATGGCACCAGCATTGTCAGACACCTCGTGACCAATTCTGCTTACTATCTAAACAATCCATTTGGATCGGCTAAATACTTAGAATATATTTACAATTGGAAATATTTACCAAGGCATTGGGCAGTAGAGTTATCCTTAATATGAAGAATAAAACATTGCGCGTGCCCTCATTCGACGTGTAAACTTCCTGCTTCCATCACCTCTCGACGAAAAAGAAAAAAATTAAAAAAGCAAAAAATCAACGGTTTCATTCGGCTTCTTCTTCGTGCGCGCTCAAAAGACTCGTTTCTCTCCCTTCTACTCTCCCCTTCTCCTTCTCCTCACCGTAAGGACGAATTCTCAGTTGCTTCGTATCTGATATCATCATTCGGCGCCCCGGTATCCAAGCACCGCCACTGTGTCCATCGAGTTGTACCTCTATACCATATATATATATATATATATATATATATATATATATATATATATATGTATATACAGACGTCGAACAGCAGTTCGATCCCGTGTAAAACTGCGCCTGTACATTTGTTCCCCGTATTTATGGAACCCCGCGCGTATGACTCGCCCGCCGCCTCTCACGGGGCGCTTTCATCATATATTCCTTAGCACGCGCCGGCACTACGCATATACGTGTATGTGTTTGTACCGCCTTATCTCCCAGCGATCGACATCGTGAATTTTGAATGATGGCCGCGCGCATGTAAAACCTGAATGCCGGGAAAGAGAGAAAATACACGAGCCTCTCGCGCCTCGGCTGTTGCGCGCGTTTTTGCGCTCACGGGCGTGAGCGTCTGAATGCCTATATTTTTTATGTCTGTCTATGTGTGTGTATGTGTCTTTATATGAAAATCGATATGCGAGAATCGAGTCGTCGTACGTTAATGCTGGCTAGATAGATCGATGAATCGTGGAAAATCGAATGATAAATATATATATATATATATATATATATATATATATATATATATATATATATATATATATAAAGAAAGGGTGATAAAATGTAAAACTTGATAGTGAAGCTTTTAATTGTGAGGCTGAGCTTTACAGTGAAATATTATGATGCAGAAATATTGTTATATTCTTCTTCTTAACTCCTGACGACAGTATTCAAAATGCAATTGCTTCATACATAAATTATTATGTTTGGTACAGTTGTTACTGTACAATTGAGAATTGAAGTTTACATTGTGGCACAATTTAAGGATCTCAAAACTCAACAAACTCTTTAAATCTAAAATGTCGAAGGCACATAAAATAAGCAAGTAAGACTGAGTCAATGACATTCATGTTTTACTTACATTGAATTCATGCCAAAGCTCTGATGCCAAAATTAAGCAATAATCCATTTAAAAACTCCATCTACATACTGTAATAATGAAACGTGTCAATTATCAAATAAAAATGAAAATTGATAATAAATTGGAAGACAATAGCATCAGCGCACAGTTCAATCGTTACAACGGAAGTCACGCAGAAAGTAACATTTCATCGAAATGATATGCAATTTTCTGTGCGGTGATATCAATTATTGAAATGATATAAAACATTATCATTCTTGACAGAGGGATAAGAGAACAGCAGACTTGTATAAGCTCAACGCATCGATTAAATCAACCGCATAATTTGGTGTAATATTCGTACAAGTTAGAACTAAGTTAAACAATAATACCTAATTCCTATGAATTCTAATTAATTAATACTAGAATTATTAGATCATAAATCACACGCAACTGCAGACGAATTAAAAGGGTTATTGCATGAAGTGTTTGATGTTATTGTAGTGTAAATTATAAAACAAAAAACAAGAACATTTATTCTTATAGCATTACTAATCTGAAGAACTACAACGCTGTGTGTCAAAAGTAGCGATTCGATTAACAACCCGTGTAAACTACGTACCGATCATGTACATAAATAATCCCGTGGGCTTGCATATCATACACTACAACTGATCGACCGTCGTCAGGCATGTAATCTAGCTTTCTAGAGCAGTTACCCCCCCCCCCCTCCGCGTTGGTATTACACGCACCCTATCGTAAAGTTCAGTCGAAGGTCGTATCTCTGTCGGGTCCTTAGTAATATTATACTATCCGGAACCTGCCTCCATCTCCCCGCAGGCATTTGCACGGGAACTCATACCGCGGACTGCTTTATGATATTTCGTGAAGAAAATCTGCGCGTATAATTAAATAATTACGCTCGTCCGTATATATATATATATATATATACTAACAATACAAAAAATTCCGATTTATTCGACCTAGACGCGTTGTAGCTCCATTATCCATCGTAATTCGCCAGATTGCCCGGATGCGAATCATTCAAATTGGATAACGGTTTTGGAACTTTGCGCCACGATAAGTCGACGCGCCCGACCGAGCGCGGGTTTCGTCGTCCCGTCGACGCTAATTACAATCGCGATTTATCCGAATGCGCGACTTCGCCGAGCGCCTAATTTACGCGCTTCGGCGTACATTTACCCGGCGCGCTGTCGCACGGACGCCCCGATATATTGTCGCGAAATTGAAATTTCGAAAGCCCGACCGGCGAGGACCCGCGACGAGGCGGCGGCGGCGGCGGCGGCGGCGGCGCGCGATATTTTCCACGAGATCGCGAAAGATTCGTGGCTGGCTCGTTCGGGATCGTTGAGGAGCGTTGAAAGACGACGGTAAGCTCGACGCCGAGATCGCTGTGGGGGGAGGGGGGCATTCCCAGACAAATTGCGAACTGCGCGAGAGATAACACGTTGAACTTTCCTTACCTCGCGTAGGTGGGGGAGATGCGCTCGAACGTTAAGACGAAAAAGATGTTTAAATTTCTTTAGAAAGTGCAACAAATATCGCGTCATCGACGGGGGGTTTTCGAGGGGGAGGGGGGCATCGGGCACCGCTGCGCAAAACGCATCGTAAATTTTCGATCCTTTATGCGCGAGAGGCCGCTAGATATACTTCCCGTCCGCGTATGGGAGCGATGCTAAAAACTCACTTTCGTTTACGAACTATATTGTTCTCTGCCCCCCCCCCCCGCGGAGCTTATATAAGTACTGTCCAAGCTGTGGAAGTATATATACGCAGACAGCCGGGAGAGCGAGAAAGATAGATAGAGATGGGAGCCGTTGTAAGATCATTTTATGGTGTAGTCCATGATAAAATTATATGGAGCTATTAATAAATCCATCAATTTATTGATATTTTATCGATGAAGGCACGAGTCGTTGAAAAGTCACGTAGCAAATGTCTGCTCCTACGGAACCAGTTTTCTCAAAGTATGAAAGATACTTTTACGTATTTCTGAGCTTGGCGAAAATAAAAAAAAAAACAAAGTTATTTCCGTCACAGTAGTTGGACATTATGGACAGAGGTGCTGTCGATTGCTTTTATAGCACACGTTATTTTGATCTATGAATATTGATGTATTGAAAAAAAGTTTATTGAAACTTCGGGATGATAAAAAATTACCATTATAGGGAACCTGGAAATCGATTTGCGTCGGATGAGTTTTTAAAATGCAAACGACTTGAGTTCCTAATTGCACGATTGTTGAGGAATTGTATGAATCTTCAGGAACGAATGACATGTTTTCGAAACCTCAATTATTAAGCTAATTTTACAAATTCCTCTTCAGTTGCTAACAACTTAAAAGATGTCCATCAACAACATAAATAGTTCATCTAATATCCTTATGTGCCTGACACCATGAACAATATATATAGGACAGACTGAACGATACAATGAGGCAAACTTCTCCGCCAATCTATCGTTAGTTAAGCAACAGCCAAAAGCTATTCCGACGCGATCTCGCGCATCGGAAGGAATCTAACTCTCGATTCTCTTCACTGCGCCCACGCCAACCCGCCCCGTCCGACTCCCCTCGCCCCGGGCAAGGGGTTTGGGGGGGGAGTAATATACAAAAGTTCGCGATCACAGAATAAATCACTTGACCAGCCGGGGAGGGGGGCTGTCCCTGCAGAAGTATGCCCAGCCGCATGCGGCGCGGGAAAGGGAAAAATAATCGTGCGCGTTCGCGCAGCCCCGGCACTGGGTCACGCTGCCAGCGCGCGTCCGAGCATGGCTCTCCCTCTCCCTCGCGTCGGATATATATATATATATATATATATATATATATATATATAATATAGGTATTCTTCTCTAATGCCCGTCACGAGGACGCTCGTCGCCGTTGCAGCGGGAACAATGTGATCGCTCGCGAGAACACCCCGCTCGGGGGGCGACGGTCCTGCCGGCCCTTGCGCGGAGGGAGGAGGACCAGAGGAACGCTCGTCTCGCCTAGCCGTTACTATTGCGCACATACGTACGCGTACAGAGGGGCGAACTGTGTGAAAATGCGCGCAGGCACTTGCGGCCGATTCTCTCGTACGGTATCTCCGTCTTCGTTGCCCTGCCTCTCTGTCTCTATATATAATTTTGACGTTTAAATAGAAACCTAGATGTCAATAATTTCTAAACATAAGAAAAAGTTTCATATCAAATATTCAACTTTTTTCCAACACACTGTTTGAATTTATAATTAGAAAATATTTTGTGAAAACTTTTATATCTACGTTTATTAATGTGTATATGATGTATCTTACTACTAAACTTAATGTTAACGTATCGATGTGATCAATTTCGCTTTAAACATGTGAATGTTCTTTTAATCTCGTCTGTCATGACGTGCCTTTTACTATTTACGTTAAGTTGATATTAATGTTACATATTAATGTTACATATATTATCAAATTATTACACATGATGCTCATATTTGATTAACAGCTTGATGCGCGAGCTTATAATATTTAAAGTTGTATTAATTCAATGTGAATTTTTTTTAACATTAGGTTGTCAAATATCTCCCTACCGCTTTTTTGCTCTTCACTCAATGCTTTAAAAAAAGTGTCCGTATTTACTTCTAATATGCCCCGTTTTGTTCGATAATCTGTTTCCATCTGCATGGCAACTTCATAATACCCTTCTCGTAGAAACCCCTCCCCTTATTTGCGAAGAACTCGGACAGCCACTTTTCACAAGCCTCTTTTGAATCCAACTTTACACCACCAAGGGCGTACGACATGGACAGGAACAGGTGGTAATCACTTGGCACTATGTCCAGGTTATATGGCGGATCCGATAAAACCTCGATCTTCCTTAGCTTCTGACCGATCATCAACGAATTGTGTGGTCTGGCGTTATCCTGGTGGGACACTACACCCTTTCTGTTGGCCAATTGTGGACGCTTCTGGTCGATAGTCTGCTTCAAGCGGTACAGTTGTTCCCAGTAGATGGTAGAATTAAGCGTCTGGCCATATTGGAACAGCTCATAGTGGATGATTCCCTTCCAATCCCACCAAACACACAGCAAAACCTTCTTAGCCGTCAATGCCGGCTTGACCACTGTTTGGGACCATCCACCGGCCTTGGACCACGACCGTTTTCGCTTGATATTGTCGTATGTGATCCATTTTTTGTCGCCAGTCACCACCCGCTTCAAAAATGGGTCGAGTTCGTTCCGTTTCAGCAGCGCAACGCAGGCGTTGATTCGGTCCAGAAGGTTTTTTGTGCATCAAATCAAGCATTACCCAAACGTCAAGCATTTTTGTATGCAGCCTTCTGCAGATGGTTTAAATTGGTTTGGTTGACTAAGTCTTATGTCCTGGGCGATCTTAAGAGATGCCACATGCCGATCTAACTCGATAAATTCCATGATCCGATCGGTATTCGTCTTCACAGGTCTTCCGCCGGCTGGCTTATACATGGTGTCATTTTCACCAGCTCTGAATCATCGAAAATTAATCTCACGGAACGTTTCTCTAGCGGATTTGCCTTTGACGAAGGAAAACTTTAAAATAGCGCGAATTTCGGTGTTAGTGAATTCCATGTTTACACGTCTATAACTTTTGAACGCAATATCCAAACTAACCATGCATAGCGTTGTTTTGTACGTTATGGCAAGACCTTTCAAATAATGTATAGTATTGCCAGAAACGAGCTCTGTAGCGCTTTGTACAGAGCCGCGAAATTCATAAGACAAAAAGTCGGAAGAGAGATATTTGAGAACCTAATATTAACCTTGTATTTCTTTTAAAATAATATATATATATATATATATATATATATATATATATATATATATATTATATGGATTGAAAAATCTTTTTAAATAAAGAGGTAGAAAAAGCTCATTAAACAAGATACTCAAATTAAAATCCATGCATTATGTAAAGGTTAAAGAATTTTTATAGCCCTTGTTTGCAATAGATATTTTTATAAAAATAACAATAAAAGAATAGGTAACTATCGACCATGATAAATCCGGAAAGTGAATTGTGATAAAACTTTGCACAACGACTTCAGAAAATGATACGTATAAATTGTAAATAGTTAGGTCAGCTCTATTCGAAATTATAAGAGAACTAAAGTTGTTGAATAATTCAGATTGAATCTTTATAGACAATATCATTTTCTACATCCAAACGAGAAAAAATACTTTACGCTGACATATAAGATTTAGTTAATATTGTTAGGCTTATTATCCCCTTCACGTAATTCTTACGTAAATAAAAGTTTCTTTTCCATTACCGAGTAATCCAGAATTATTCGAATGATACACGCGGCTCATTGAAATTAAAGACCGTACACGTACGCGCGCGAAGGTCAGCGTAATATCGGCTTAACGGTCCCCAATATATATAACGCTTTAAATTGTTCAATTAAAAAGTTTTATTATTTCATACGCGCCGTGTGCACGCATCGGCAATACTCGACGCTCCCCATAATTACGCTTGTATAATTTTTTCTTCTCTCTCTTTCTTGTTACAGGTAAGTTAATGCGGAAATTATCGGCAGAGCCCACAGCACCTTGGCCGTGTCACGTAAGTTATAACCGGCAGTCTTCCGATACACCGCCGAAAGATACTTAACAAGGTCGAGCGGCAGCCCGAGCTTTCATCGTGGTTTAATGCGCGCGCGCCTCCTTGATTATACTTTCCGTATTCCGCGGCAGATCGGATAAAACGTCGCCGCGACCCATGAAGCTCGAAAGTCGACGGGCAGAGCGCATTGGTTGTTGTTACCCGTGCAGTTATATACGTATATATATATATATATATATATATATATATATATATATATATATATATATAACTACACAGTATATAGATATATATTTATATAGATTTATATATGCATATATATGCATCATAATATATTAGGCACCAGGAAGCAGACAACCAAATTTACCGGCCCGCAGAGACAAACTATATCATTTATACATACATACGCAAGAGAATCGCGCACACCTACGATCACGAAATTACTCTTGAACCGCATATATATATACAGGGAGAGAGAGAGAGAGAGAGAGAGAGAGAGAGAGAGAGAGAGAGAGATCGGCATCCAGATTATGAGGTTCCGGCTTTGCACGGGGACTGCAAAAGCGGTGTGGAATTACACGAAACGCGCCGGCCAGGCGGGGTAAATAATGGCTCGGGCAGGTGATCCGGGCGTTATTATACCATCGGTCGTGCGTTCCTATAATGGCTTTCGACATTTCGTAAATCACTCCAGCTTGTATGTATGCATGCATATATATATATATATATATATATATATATATATATATATATATATATATATATATATATATATGCATATAGATACGTTATTAAATCACGAAACGGATTATTTGGAATTATGGAATTGAAATCGGTGCATATGTAGCAGAGACAACTGGATAGGCAGCCTGTTCAGATCGGTCCAACCGAGCGGATGGAAATTTTTGCCTATGATAAATGCCTTTTAGATTAATATGATAATTATAGCATAAATTGTATGTATTTATATTGCGGTTTAAATGATCCGAAGTTGTCGAAAATTATTGGTCATATGTTTAATGAAGAACGGATAGTGTCTTATTTCAATCCTTTTTTTACTGTGCACCAATATACGACGGACAACGGTAAGTTTGTCAGACAGTGAATTAGTTTTTTTTCAGGAAGTTCATTCGCCAAATCTGGACTATATATATTAATGAGTGTAAAAATCATAATTGTAGTTATCGAAATTCAGATATGCTTCGCACCTTATCAATCGGTGCCAATTTTTAATAAATTTCCATAGGAATTCCATAAGAAAAATCATTGCTCGCAAAGCGACACGTGCAAGAATGTGTAAACCTTAGAATACACAAAAAGTGAAGATTTTATGCAAATCCGGGGTGAAAACCAAGCCTATCGTAGGTTGTCATTTTTTTTTTATTTGATTTTTAAAATGATAGCTATTTTAATTTTTATAAAAAAAATTGCTTGGACCTAAAAAATTATCACGTAAAAAATGATCTGATTCAGTTGAGAGAAATATGATATTACGTTACGAAAGAGACTAGCAAGTGTATATGAAGAAAAAATTAAATAAATACAGAAATTGGTTTGTCGTTTGACATTTCAGCTCACGAGCTAAGCAGTTATTGTTAAACAAAAAATTTTTAATCAAATCGAAATGAACTTGATACATTATAGAATATTATGAAACAATATATAACTATAAAGAGCTTTGACCTGTTCTATCCCAACGTGTAGCATAAAGAAATTTACTATACGAGGATAACCCTAGGCTAGTTGCGGTCGAACGTATAGCGACATTGGTTTTCTGAGCAAAGATCTCGGCTCTTAGTCCAATATTATTAATTTTTTTTTTTTATGAGGTTGAACAAGGTTTTCACACAAAAAATACTTAAACTTATCATCGAAATAAATTATTTATAATATGATACGTGGAATGTGTTTACATTAGTATTCTACGATAGTGGGACCATTTTAATAATGAATCTAACAGATTTTTTTTTTTATTAATGATCAATCGTTAATTTTATAATATATATCCATCTGATGATTTGATAATATATCATCATGCGACGATTTGCATGAATCTATTAGGATTTTGTATTCCCGTTCTTCTTGATTAAATTAACTCACAAATAGGATATTTTAACTCAGCTAAAAGTCCCGAAAATCAATGTCATGCAGTTGCATATCTCAAGTTACAATTTATACAGAGAGTGGTGTGATACTATGTGTAAATATATATATATATATATATATATATATATATATATATATATATATATACATAATATATCAGACGAATGAAAAAAAAAACCTAATGCGAACGGTAAGAGTCTCGTCAGCCATCACACAACTTGGGCATATAATATCGCTAAAGAAAGAAAGAGTGGAGCATTCTACTCCTCTCTCTCTCTCTCTCTCTCTCTCTCTCTCTCTCTCTCTCTCTTAGGAGAGAGACATCTTCATCCTCGGTCACCGATATATGTGTGTGTGTGTGTGTGTGTGTGTGTGTGTGTGTGTGTGTGTGTGTGTGTGTGTGTGTGTATAAACAAGCAAGAGAAGCTATATACCGCGGGCGATAGTATATATAAGCGTATAAGTAGATCAGTGGAGATGCTCGTAAACAAGACCGCAGCCCGCGCGGCGGCCAAGAGCTCGCCGACAACGACGATCGACAAGTCGCCCTCCTCCTCCTGCCCCACCGCCCTCTACTGCCAACAGATATAAATATATATATATATATATATATATATATATATATATATATATACGCGCCGCGATTATTGTACGAAGGGCTATATGCATGGATACCTCAGCACCTCCTCCCCTGCCCACCGGTCGAGACCAGCTCGAGTGAGCTCGTTCTTCCTTGTGTGTGTGTGTCTCGCGCGTGCGCGAGCACGCGTATGACCCGAATCCCACGGGGGAAGATATCGTCCTCGTCCTCCTCCTCTTGCTCCACCGCGTCGTCGACTTCGTCGCCGGACGAAGAGCCCGCGACGCTTTCGTCACGAAAGAGAGAGAGAGAGACAGAGAGAGAGAGAGAGAGAGAGAGAGAGAGAGAGAAGAAGAGGGAGGCTCTATATCAGCGTCCGCGCTTGTGCATCAGCCTCCCGCGGCCTGGATGCGCACGGTTGGCCTTGTGGGTGGAAGCGTGCACGAGCGCTCGTGCGCCACCCCCCCCCCCACACCCCGCCCGAGAATGCGCGGGAAGATGAGTTTGAATGTGGTTGATAGCGTTGATTAGAAAGAGAAAGGGAGAGGGAGAGACACAGAGCAAGGTTTGTCGAAAAGTGGAGATTACGATGGTTTTTCCACGGCTCTGCGCAATTTTTGAATGTCCGATTATTGAAAAGTAGAGAATTCGTGCGTTCATAGTACACGTGAGTATAACTTCGGATACGGCGGTAATTTTTTTCTCTAGCAAAGAAACTAAACTGTTACCCGATAAACGTATCGCTTCTACTTACACTCTTATTTATGAAAAATTATCTGAACAATTGCTTAAAACGATAGTGGTTTCAGACTTGGATTCTCACGAAAACGTACGGCCCGCTTGACAATTATTTATAAGACAGCATTATACGTTATTATTAAATTTAGGAAACTACTCGTAATTCATCGCGTTTTCCTTAACACTTTTAGACGGTTTTCGGAATTATTCAAAAGAAGAAAAAAAAGGTGAAAAATCAGAGAACTAATAGTAAAACCGAAGAAGCTTTCACTTTGTTTATGATTTTACCATTATATTAGCGTGTGTTATTATACGGCGATTGTGCTGAATACCTTAGTTTTAGTACATATTTATGCCTTGCCTAGTATAATGCACGACCATTAGGTGTAAACTGTAAAATTTACATGTAACTTGAAAATCGACCGAAATTTCTATTAATAGTTTACTGTATACGGTCTCAACATTATTTTCTCTCTTATGCTGATATATGTCGATGCATAAAGATATTACAATGACGAATTATAAGCGAAGCACCTTTATCCTATTTATGCTACAGTGCACAGTGTAATTACCAAATAACCATAATTTCGAATCCAGGCAATAAAATGACACAGTTCTTTTTGTGTAAAGCAAAATTCTGTTTGATTTAGCATATAAAAATATTATATTTTATAAAGTGCAAAGAATTCGTATAAGGGAATCGAATTATCTACGATAATTGTTATTAATTTGTTTTTCCTACACCTTTGCGTTTCTTATTTGAAACTGAGCATAATTTTATCAGAACGATAAACCATAATATATTAATACGTTTCCAATAAAATCTTCATCGCGCCATCGCTCCGTCAAATACGTTTCATTAGCGACCGGCACTGCTTATAAACGAGCTATGGGAACGCGGAATTTATAGAGCTTGGATAGGGTCGGATAGTGGAAATTCCGACTTTGAATAATTTATTGCGGCGAAGCGTCGTTGCATTATTGAGGGATAATTGAAGAGAACAAAAGATTATTTTCGCGACTCTTCTACGTTCCATTATGATTTGCAAATGCATGCGATCGAATGGGAGAAAGTTTCCACGTCTAATCTAAATTCAAAAACATCTTCATCAATTCAACGAACGTCGTCCTCGCCGCTCTAAGATATATTCGAAATTCATATTACGAATCAATTATTTGCACATCGTCGACAAAGGAAAGATGGTAAAAAAGACACGAAACAAAACGTTATAAAATATAACTATAGATAAAGCGCGATATACCACCTTCAGAATATTATTGTACAATCTAGAATATCGCGACACTCTCGTGAACTGGCTTCCTTCGCAGGCAGGAAGGAAATCTTGACTGAAGCGTAAGCCAATCCTTGAGTAAGGGCTAAGGTCAAAAGCGTCTTGGCTCTCGAGCTAACGCAAACGACCGAAACGGCGATTTAGCTGTTCTGCAACCGAACGGTCGGGTGGCTTAAGGTAAACGCGTACTTAAGGCGCGCGTAGAACTTGTGGATGCTGCTAGAAATCGGCGAAGATCATTTTTGGGCATAGGGAGCGCTTTCGTAACTACTTAAATAGTTCCTCTTTTATTCCGTGCTGTCAATTTTCATGCTGGACCGACTTTGCGATCTTCAGATCAGAGCGAGATACTGTTGACACGAAGCGAATTCAAGAAAATCGCGAAAAAATTCGAATGATTAATAGACAAGTTATTTTTTCGCAAAGCCGCTCGAGCCAACGAAGATAATCACTCGTCTGCATTGGAAATTTCAGAAAGAAAAAAAAAACGACAAAGGAAAAAAATCCCACCTCAACAGGCACGCGGCCGATCCCAATTTCGAACTAATTAAAATCGATGATCATGCAAAATTCGTGGCAATCGGCGATAAACTTTCCGCAAAATAATCGGACGCGAGCTTTAACGACCGGCCTTAAATCATCGACTAATAATCGCGGAACTCTTTACATAGGGCGGGGAGAAGGGGAGCGAAGGAACACGGGGGCCCGACAGAGAGGCCAAACGACGATGCTTTCGACATTAAAGTAATTATCAAATTTAGTCGTTTGGTAAAAAATATAGTAGCTATATATATATAGAATAGCTGTATATCATGTATGTACTGGGAACTGAAATCTTGACGATCTCCCGTGTTGGCGGAAATTTAAATTGAAAGATTAACACACCTTATTTCCGGTGTCAGGTGATTTCAATTATAATTTCCGAATTGTTATTATAACATGATTCTTATATGAATATCGGAGATCAACCAACATGTCAAACATCGTTTAGATAATGCATTGCTGTGCAATAAAGGATTACGTGAGCAGAAGTGCTGTGAGACAAACTGGCCCCATTACTGCTGTGTGTGATTAAATTACGTATGGGTTATACACATATTTTTAATCCAAGTGGACAGCCGTTAAACTAACGATATCGTTATATTGACACATATTGCATTTTTACCATAATTTACTTATACGATTTTGATGAGAAATAGAAACATCCTCTATGAATTGACGATGATTATAGTTGCTGTCAACATAACCATCCATAATCATGAAATATGTCAATTATTATTGTTGAAAAATTGTGACACAGCTCCATATAACAATACGCCAGGTGCGTTTTTCTTCAGTCATATTAGGTTACTAATGACTAATATCTTATAACTCTCGTAAGATACGTCAAGACACAATGTGAATCTTATAGCTTTCGACGCCGATGTAGATAACGTCTGCTTTAATTAATTATCGGAGCCCTGGTCACATAAATCCGCTATGCCTTCATTTATTTATCGTAGAGTTAGAGGCGTTATTGTTCGAATATTCATAGTGTTCAGTTATTTTTTACGCTTTTTGTTATAAGCATACATAGATATCATATTTATTTAATTAAACTTTACTCATTAGTTTTGCAAAATTTTGTTATCATTAGAATGGCATTAGTATTTTGGCATATGATTTTTCAGCTAAAGGCTTATATTCCTATTATACATATACATACGTGATTTATAATCTATAATCTCTTAGCCCGGATTGCCACGGTTTCCCGATAAAATAATTGCAAAATTCGAAATACAAAAAATGAAATGAAAAATCCGCTTTCTCCCCCCCCCTCCCTCGGCTCCTGTCCCCCTGGGGTCCGCGTGAGGCTCGGCACGCGCGTGTAACACAGCGACCAAGTATACAGCTCCGTACAGAGGCCTCGATTACTCGCCCGGTCCTACCATCCCAAGACGGACAGTCCCTGTGCGACAGCCACCTCCGCACCCCCCCCCCTCCACTCCCTCGCGGATGTTTTACGAACCGACTCGTCGGGTATATATATACACACATACACACACACACACACACACACACATATATATATATATATATATATATATATATATCAATATGTATACACGCGCCGCGTCCAGACGCGAAGTATACCCGCCGTGAGTGCGCACTACGAATAATCTGGACCACTGCGCCGGCGAGGCTTCGCGTCGCCCCGGGGACGTTTCGCGCCTTGATTTACAGCGCCATCGCAAAATGGCCCATAGACCGTTTTTCAAGGTACACGCGGGAGAGACGCGTCGCGTTCGCGTCCGTTAAAACGCGTCGCCGGGGTGGATAGGATAATGGGGCCTCCTACGAGACTGATCGTCGATAATCGCTTGATGGGCCGAGATCGGGTCCCCCCCCCTCCTTTATCAAGGGGACGGGCCATCTTTGGATTAGGGATGGCGGAGGACGGATTTGAATTACGCGATACCGGGAGCAGTGCTGAGGGGTCGGTGGATCTGACGCTTATACTCGGCTCGGACGATGGCTTCGAGTAATTTAGCAGTGAATAGATTTAAATAGATGAAAAAATCTTCAAATTTATAGCTAATGGTTTCTGCGCTTATTATAGCAAAGATAATTGTTACGTACTGTAATATTTATAACACGTTTCAAATACTTCTTTTACGTTGTGATTTAAAGGCGTCGTGTCCCATTAATGATCGAATTATGAGATGGATATAATAATATAAGATAACAAAAACCTACTTTATCAATAAATTCTGGAATTTCATTTGAAAATTAGATAACTTTAATTTATGATAATAGATAATAGGAAAATGGATTTTCGCACCTTATTACATTCTGCTTTAATCACAGATTTCTAGGAATAAATGTACGTGCGCTGGACACTTCGGCCATATGTATACTATATATATATATATATATATATATATATATATATATAATAGATATAAATAATATGATATAAAAAGATATAATATATCCCTTTTCACACTGTATTAACGACTGATTCGATTTCACATCGCAGCTCGACAATCAGAAAATTCTCAATCTATATATTTCTTTTGTTGATAATGATATTTCCAAAATAATAAAGTACGCTTAAATAATAGTAACATTTCTATAATACACAATAACTATTGATACTTTATTATATTACTTTAATAACCATGAATTTATGTATGTGTGTGTGTGTGTGTGGTGTTGTGTGTGTGTGTGTGTGGTGTGTTGTTTGTGTGGCTAAGACTACACTGTGCATGTATACAAAGATAATAATAAATAATTTAGATTTTAGCTAATCTTCTTAATTTTTTCCTACTTGAATTCATGCTTTTAAAATTGAGACCACTGCAAATATTGTTAAATTTGACATTGACAAATAGAAGAAATTCAATCTGATAATAATCATCACAAAAGTGCCATTTGTGTGAAATTTTTCAGCAATAATATGGCGTCGTTGTACAAAAATTGTATTAAACTGGACGACGAAATTATTAAAACCGAAAACTTTTTTTTGGAATGATATGTTTCGCTTTATTATCTGCTTGCCGAGCCTTTCAGTGTGGAGAAACGATTTACAAAATTTGCAAAACTGGGGAGAGCTGTACGGCAATTCGATTGTAGTTATAATTATAATAGCATGGAGGGGGGAGATTTACAGAGAGATAGGAAGATATATACATATATATATATAGGATATAGAGAGGGATATACAAAAGATATACAGTAGAAAGATACAAGAACGAATATACAAGAAATTTCGAACCTTAAGCTATTCATAGATACTACGAAATTATCAATCAGGCGTCTCGCGATCACCATCGCTTCAGCAGAGTTAACTACATGCAAGCTTTGTAAGCTAGTTATTTTTAAGTGACTAGATTAAAATTGTTATTATCCTATCAAAATCTCGGTGTTTTACTTTCATGCAATCTCTTCAAATTTATTATTTTTTATCAAATTTCAACCCAGTAATATATTAATTATCTTAAAAAGTCTCAAAAAAATCTTAAATTAACCTTAAAAATCAAATCTTTTGTGTCGTTTTCAAAAAATATTTTCGGACTTTAATTCGAACTTTTTATCTCAAACATGTCCTTGGCAATCTAAAAATTTTCGATTTTGCAGTCGGTAATAAAACATTTGAATACAGAATTTGTTTGTATCCAACTGTTGACACTCGTGTGGGAGTCTTTAGTATAATACAGGAAAAAAACTAAAACAAATCCTGATATAAAAATTATCAGATGAATACAAGGCACAAAAACTCGTATCTCGAATTTAATCATGAGCTTTCAACAATCGTGTTGATAGTCTATAAATTGTCAATTTATAACACATCGATATTAATAGACACGGGGTAATACGAGCAAATACATTCTATTATCTCTGTGGAAAAAAGTTTGTCCTTTCCATTTCTTGAGTTCTGATCCTTTTCGCGCGCGATTAACGATAAAATTGTTAATTTACGACGCCTGCTTAGCAACAGTTTCAATTAGATCATTTTCAAGTCATAAATCGCGATATTACGAAATAATCCTATTCAATATTAACCGCTTTTTAAGATATAAAGTGTTTTTAATTTTATGTACATGCCTATAATCTAATATATCTATATGATTATCTAATAATTTCACTAATACAACGATCGGAATTAATTATATCGTTTATGGTGGAATGCACTATTCGTCCAAAATTAATCCTGTACTTAAATTTATTAAAATATATAATTACAAATATATAATTAATCTGGAATATCAGATTCTGCATAATGGGTTTATTTATTTTCATATATTTGAAAAAAATTAATTTATTTCTCTCAGTTTATTCACACACATAGATAGAGACTCACTTGTAATGCCGAACGGACAAGTAGTAAGCGCGAGTGTCAATGCATTATGAAACGGACATTATCTATATTTTCAGGACAATGACGGCTAAACGATTTCTTTAAACGATATCCTGAAATTTATGCGCATTGTGAGAAATATCTATTGAATAATGTAATATTTATATTATTCTTTGGTAATATAATATCGTTATTTAATGCTTGTCGGCAATGATGTACTTTACTCATTCTATTTGTATTTCGTCATATTAATTAGGAACGAAAGAGATATTATTGCATTCTACACAGAAATGTTTATGATCAAAAATATTACTTATTCAATTGTTTTATATATATATTCATATAGAATAAATTTTCAACAGAATTATTGAATTAATCTAAATACGTATTTAAAAATACTCTGATGTTTGACTTAAAGAATGTGAATCATATAGTAAATTTCAGTCCTCCCAAGTATTCTTCCAGTAAAGCAGAAAATTGTAACTCTTTTTTATTCCAGTTTTTTTAGATAAATGTTTCATTTTGTAAGTGAAAAACTATTAGAATTTTATATATTATACGTATATATATATATATATATATATATATATATATATATATATTCCGAGCTTGCAATTGGTATTCACCTTACCGAGTCAGTAAATATGCAATACCATTGTCTGTAATTATCGACGTATAATTGAATTGCGTATCCTCTCGAAAAAGGAAATTCGAAATTTCAGGAAAACTGTGAAATAAGACAAGCATTTGATAGTGTCATTTTTTTTTCATCTTCATTTTATTCCTCTTTCCGCTACTAAATAACTCACACGCACATTTTCATTCTCCATCGTACCATTTGCCATTGGTCTCGGATTTATGCAGAGCAATAAATTAAGATCGAAAGATCGATGTTTATTGTCGGAGGATGTCCACTATATCTAGAATATTATCGCTACGCAGTCCTTTATGGCCTGTTAGCGGCTCGAGCGACCCGGCCTAACCGCGGCCATTAAGATGCTCTTAGATAATTTTATCAAAGTATAAAATCTCCAAAGTCGCCATTCAATAAATTATACACTTATATTCCGCGGGCCCAAAAGCCTCGCTCGATCCTCGAAAATTAATTATTTGCAATAAATTATATTTATAATTAACGTCGGTCTCAACCCCGCGAACGCGACGCGCGCCGCCTCGAATATATATATATATATATATTTACTTATTCACACGCACACACAGGAAAACACACAGTTGTGTTGCCGACCTCGACAACATCATTATATCGTTGACGCGATAGCTCCCATACGTAGACCAGCAGTAGAGCCGTAAAAGCGCGTCTATATATATATAATTCGAACGGGGAACTTTCTCCTGCAATATCGAAACTAAGTCCATTTGACGCGTACAGGCCGCGAACGTGTAGATTCCTGTCTACTCCTATCCGGGCAGGCATCGGGGATGACGGATCGTAGTCGATGAATCGGATCTACGGAAATTTTTTACGAATCGGAACATGATCCGACGCCGGTGTGAAGGAAAATTCCGATCTGCAGAAGCTCCTTTTCGAGCTGATCGCAAATTGGAATTGTTTACGATATATTAGGGCACGTTGATGATGTTAAAATTATGTTTTTCTTTAACACGATTTCTGTTCTGGATTAAGTTATAATAAGCATCGTTTATATCGAATCATTAAATCTGATATATTTATTATGGAAAATATAATATAAAAAAATGTTGAAAATTATTTAATGTTTATTTAACGTAAAAACTGAAAACACTTATAACTTTGATTAATCATTTAATAATAAAAGCAGCACTTTTATTACAAACTGTTCGCGGTCACATTTATTGAAACGACGTGTTCTGTGGCCCTGATAACTTGCCAAGTTGGGCAAATTTCTGTGCAATAAATGTCTGCTCTGAAAATCGACGAGGGACTTTCTCGAGTTGGCAGCAGAGAAGCGATTGAAAAAGTTGTTTAGATAGAATTCGGCGGCAACTTCCCATAACAAATTAAAAAATACTAACAGTTTCATAGAAACGTTGCATCAGTTTATCTCGACATCTCAAGGATATAAGATAAAGAAAATATAGTTATTTTGTAAATTTTTAGTTTTTTTTTCATTTCAATGCATAACAATTTCATAATACAGGCTCTTAACATAATTTAAGAGTTTTTCAACCTCAAACATGTGTAAAAATATTGTAGGTTTTTAAAGACTTACAAAGATATTAGGACAGCTTTCAACTGATATATGAAAATATTTTCGATCATGAATATATATTATACGTACCATAAAAATCTAAGCTTATAGCAAAATGAATACGCATTTAAGATAAAATACTCGTGTAAAATCTGAAAAAGGTAGTTGTCGACGAATTCAAAGTTTGTGTTTTTTCATAATAATTTAAATAAAGTATAAGATAGGATAAGTATAAGATGAAATCTGAGTAATAATATTAAAGATCTTAGTAAATCGTTGGAAAGATCTTAAAAACGAAATCTTTTCTTATGAATTGAGGACTCAAAAAACAATAAGGCAAATAATAAGATAACGACAAATCTTAAGGTGGCTCAGTCGACTTTTAAATCATTTTAACAGCGACTTTAAAAAAAAAACTATACTTTTACAGTATTCATTTTGGACATCGATCACTAATAAGAAATTTACTATATATGATAATAAACTTAAGAGTACCATATTTTTGACATTTAAAAGCGGATCTCTCCTCAATACATTCTCCCCCCCCCTCTCCTTAATGATCTTTTTGAGATTTCCAATGGAAGCATCATCTGAAGCGTCGTCTTAATGCATCATCAAAAGATCCCATTATGCGGTCAGCTCCAAAAAAAAAAAAAAAAATCTTTTTACGCGCTCTCGCGTATCCTCGGAAACGAAGCTCTCCGCTTCACGGCCACCCCCAAACTCCTCCTCCCCGAACCCTTATAACCGCAATTCTATCTGTGCAGGAGGCGCGCCGACGGGGTCCCGCTCCGTTTTATCCAACTCGGCGACAGCCAAGTCCCCCCCCCCTCCCCCCTCCACCTATATGCTCCCTTATGTCCCGGCGGGAATAATGCTCGCCCTTCCGCGCGTCGCACTTGCATGCAATTCCCATGAGCACTACGTTGCCAACGTAGTTCGTATGCCAGCGTCTCTCGTATATGCATATATACATACCCATATATATATATATATGGGTCGATGCCGATGCCTTTGCTCGCTGCATCTGCGTTTGAAGCGTCCGCCGGGCTCATTGCCCATGAAAATGAAAAGCACCACGCGAAATCGGTATACAGAAATGATATTATTATCTGTAGGACGATAGTAATGAAAGCCTAGGAGCGTTACTTTTTTCAGCTTTCATCGAGTCGCGAAGGGACCGTGACTTATTCATATTTACAGTGCGCAGAAACAGAAACGGCTATGGGGTGGAGATTCAAATCATTTCGATGCTTTTCACTTTGCAACACAGGGTTTCTATTTATCAATAGGATTTTCTTCTTCTACTATAAAATAAAAAAAAAACAAAAAAAACACATCCACCTCTCGAACTTAACATTGTTGCAAAGAATTCGGTGGCGGATCTTCAGAATTGAAGATGCCTACGCACGCGAACAGCTTTTCCTGCAGTCGGGATGCAGCTCTAGAACGGAGAATCGCGACTTGTTCGCTTTTGGAGCTCGTGAGTATATTGACTAATTAATAGATTCATGAATTTATCGGCTGGATCCGATGATACGAGTACGCAGATCTCGATATAAGGATGAGCCACAGGAAGATCCGTGATTTTGTGATTAATCGATTTTGGACGATCCTTGTCAAATGACGGAGAAGTGCTCGAATGACAGTTACTACTGAATTAGTCAACTTAAGATAATCGGATGCACTGTCGTTGAAATAATTCTCGTTGAATATTGTGAAAAATACTCGGATGTGTGTACTATTGTGGCAAGTACAATTTTTGAGAGGAGATACATCTGATTGTGGATTCTGCTTCGAGATAAAAGAGAACAGTATTCCTGCATCTGCCTCTCAATTTTTTCCGTAATTGAAATAAAGCTTCAACTCGATGGTATGCACTAGAACACACACACCACACACACACACACACACACATATATTTAACAAAAATTAATCATCTTCTCGTCTTCATCTATTCAAAAAAATTAAAGTTAAATGCATAAAAACGCCATTTTTGGTAAAAATATATTAATGTTTCAGTTATATTCCATACATATAATTGATGATAATTAATTTCTTACTTCATCAACAATGATAACGAACAGAGAAATGATAAAATAAGACTTTTGCAAATAGACACACTACTTCAAAGAGATAATAATTTTCGAAGATGCGCATGTTAAACGAAAGCAAACACATAACTCAAAATAATATAATATTTTCATTTATGAAAATGTAAATCTCGAGGAAAAGTCATTGCTCGCAAATCATAAGCGCTTGTGTGTGTGTGTGTGTGTGTGTGTGTGTGTGTGTGTGTGTGTGTGTGTGTGTGTGTGTGTATACATACATAAGCAAAGCACGAGCGAGTACACATATCATTGAGGCAAAGTTACTAATGCTCTTCTCTCGGTTTTTGAAAACTTCAAAAACAAACAGCGCGCGCGCTCGGGCTTCGCGCACGAAGCTTTCGACGAGGCGGCGGCGCACGGCGCGCTCTTTCAACGTTTTCATCCCTGTCGTTTCCCCGACTCCCGCCCGCGCACCGCTCCGGCATTTCGTTTGCTCGATGCCGCCCTCGCGCCGGGCAGACCAGCTGGGACGCGCGGGGCACACTCTCACTCTTTGCGCCGACTCTTCTGTGTATATATATATATATATATATATATATATATTATATATATATATATATTATATATATATATACATACACACTTCTCGCATCCCTCTCTTTCTTCCGCCCGCCACCACCTCCGTCCGGATCATCCGATCCGCGCGGGCGCACACACGCAGACACCGCGCTTCCTTCACTATTCTACCTGTACATGTATAGATACCGTCTATCGCGTCGCTGCAGAGAGAATACAAGGCAGAATTTACGATGCGCTCGTGTCTCTCTCTCACTCTCTCTCTCTCTCTCCTCTCTCTCTCTCTCTCTCTTTCTATCTCCCTTTTGCTCGTGCGAAATTCGTTCGGCTACACACGCATCAGTTGAAATATATACAACCCGTTATTCAGCCCCGAGGTGTCCTGTGCATATAGCGGGAAAACTCGCAGTTTTACTGCGAGTTCTATCCCCCCCCCCCGTCGGCGGTACGTTATACGTATAGGTATGTCTGTATTTGTGAGTATATACATGTATAAAGAAAAAGGGTTGAGACACACGAACGCTGGATATATATACGCGAAATTCTTCTTCGGGCCGCGGTTAATTATCACTGCTCCCTCCGACCGCTCTCGTCCGCCCGCGCGATGAATTATCGCTCGGCGAATGATGAATTATGGCTTATTATTGCCCGGTTACACAGAGGTGTATATATATATATATATATATATATATATATATATATATATACGTAGATACATCTATAGATAGATAGAATAGTGGCGTCAGTGGCATTAAAAGACTCGCGGTATATCAATTTCCACGAGCTGTCGAAGGAGCCCCGCGCGCGCGCTGGAGAAAGCGCGTGGCCAGGTGCGCGGCCGTCTACGTGCACGCGCGCATAGATGAAAATCGAAAGGATAGCGGGCGGTCGCGGTGAGGGATTGGGGGAGGGGGCGAAATTAAAACGTTCGGCGTGGTTATCGTTGAAGGGGACGACGGTGGTTATCGGCTGCGCGCGCCGTTGCCCGTCGCCCGACGCCGACGCCGACGCCGACGCCGACGCCGACGCCGACGCTGCTGCCGGAATATCAGCGCTTGCGGATCATATATAGTTACGCCGTCGAGTAACTTTAATCGCGCTCGAGTAGTGCAGATTTTCCTTTCGCCGGAACGCCACGTAGCATGCGCGGATACACCGGCGGACGAATATTCATATGTACGTATGTATATATGTATGTATATATATATATATATATATATATATATATATGTATACGTACAGTAGTTTTGGATAACACCGGGGGGGTTTCTCGAAAAGCGCGCTGGCCGCGCGGGTCGTTCATTATAACGGCGCGCAGGGAACCGTCCCGCGAATCTCATACACGTGTCCGCCTGCGCATACGTAGCCGGTCCGAGCGGGAGAGCTCGCCGGCGTATCGGGATTATGAGAATGAAAGAGAAAGTCCCGCGTCGTTAATGTACATTGTGCATATGAGCGGCGGCTCGATATTTTTCGAATTCAACCGCCGGTCCGTACATAACGGAGATTTCCGCTGTTACGTTCAATCAGTTGTCATATTAATTTTCCTCCCCTTCGCTTCGCGTAGTATATAGGATTTTGATGTTTTGCGAAGGTTTTCGCGATTGCTGCATATATATATATATATATATATATATATATATATATATATATATATATTTCAAGATAACTACTCTGCCACAAGTTTCCATTTTCTATTTCAGTGATATTCAACGGTCATTTCGCAAGGAGGTTTCCGGCGTTAAGTTCAATCAGGCTGTCTGTCGTATTTCTTTTTCCATTCGTTTCTTATTGTACATTTCAATCGAAGTTTTGCGAGCGTTTTAAGATTTCATTTTGTAATTTTTGAATATCGGATATATAAAAGTCAGGGTGTGTATATATGAATAGGAGCTTGCAATCCCACGGCAATCAGATTAAAATAGCATTATATACTTTCCAAAAAAAAAGTTCATACACATGCCTAGTTCGATATGAATGGCGCTCCGAAAAAATCTATAGATGGATATATATATATATATATATATATATATATATATATATATGTATGTATGTATATATGTAGTGTATGAGGTCCACATGTTAATGCCACCGAAAGATTAACTGACATTAATATATCGTTAGGTAAGAGCGCGCCCGTCTTCCCGAAGCTTATATATATATATATATATATATATATATAAGCCTCGGGGGTGTATGTGCACGTGGCTATATGTCGTGGACGCTTCGCGCATTGTTCTGCGCTCTCGCCCTGTGAAGATTCACTGCCTGCGTTATCTTCAATACACCTGCTTAGAAAATTGATTGCCACCGGTATACATATTTGTATACGGACATGCGGCCCCAGCGAACGACCGACGCGTCAGATGTTGCCATAGTTCGAAGAAGAAGAAGATGAAGAAGAAGAAGCTTCAACTCCCCCCCCCCCTACTCACAAAACACCGGGAACAAGATTCATGCAAGGCCATAGAACATTTCACCGGGATAGATATTTCATTCGGAGGGAAGGGGAAATTTTAGTAATTTATAAAAGCTTTTAATTCCTATGGGATTGTGTGTATATATATATATATATATATATATATATATATATATATATATATATAGCATATACGTGCCTGCGAATTTCTAATGAAATCGCGCCGATGTAATAACGTTCCTCCGAAATTATATATGCTAGTACGTATACATACGTATATTTTGCGAGGCCGCTTTGGACTCGAGCAAATACAAAGATACTCATTATTTTTCGGTGTTTAGAAAGTAAATGCAAAAAAGAAAGAAATTACGCCTACGTATATATTTGTATATATGATTGAAATTGCGAGACGACAAATTTAATGCCGTAATTTCATATAATTACAGATGTAATTATACAAATATTTCAAGTTATGAAGACATTAATGATAATGAAATCTCGTTATTTGATCGACTGTAAATAATGTTCTCATCGCGCCCTCGAATTGTATTCATTTCCAACTCTATTGTTTGCTTATCATGCCGATGATCATTGAACATCGTCTCATCTGATGCTTCAATTAAATTTTTGTTTTTTCTAATTTTTCCACCAATAATAGAGCCAGCAGTGGTATGTCGGCGGCACTATGATCCGCAGCTCAGCACGTCTGCACCAGCTGGGAGTTAAGCTGCGTAGCATCACTGTTAGCCATTAGACAGCCGACGTAACGGACGTCTTTGTGGCAACAGAATTTTCCCAACTTTCATTTTCAACCGTAGAAATGAAATGAAAAGTTCGCGCTAGCGACGCAACGGGTGAAATTGCGCTACGATAAAAATTAACAAATTTTGAACATTAACATAATAGGTGCGGAATTTCATGTCACAGTTCATGAGCTAAACTTAATTCTGAAACAGTTGAAACGTGAAAATTATGCTTTTTTTAAACTTGGAAAAATATTACGATTAACATCTCCAGCGTATAAGAATATTCTTCAAAATCATTAAAATTAAATTACGATCGTACTAGTATGTATGTAGTATCCTACATCATCCTGTTATTGATAATCATAAGAACAATTCAATTCTGACTTATAGGAATATAATAATATTTTCAGTCAATTTTTTTTTTTTAATTTAATTTTTATTTCGTAATATAACGCATGGGATGAAAAGTCTCGGGCCGAAAAATTGGCCTTATTCTACAATCAGAATACAATCTCCAATAAATAGAGCACAATCGTTCCAGCACCATTCCAATATTTCAGTACCATTTTTTATAGAACGATTTATCTTTTGCTTTAAAATAGGCCTCGGTTTCAGCAATAATCTCTTCGTTGGCATCCAATTTCCAACAGGTGAAGATTTTTTTTCGCAGATCTCCGGACTGCCAATATTCACTGAGAGTCAAATCTGATGAATATGGGGTGTATGCTGATGCAATTGATAGAAATGAATAGCCTAATTCATACCATTTTTCCATTGTTTTGATTTCTGACACGGTGCGTCATGTGGATGAAACAACAATTTTTTTCTTCGGCGTAGACGGTCGTTCTTATTTTAAAGTCGGTCTTCAAACGCTCCAATAAAGCTACATAATATTGACTGGTGACATTACATTCCTTCTCCAGGTAGTTCATGTCTATTATACCACGCATATACTAAAATTATCAAGGCCGTAACATCTCCAGCTAATTCTCGCGCGTTCGGGCGATTTTGACTAGATTCACTACTTTCTGTTTACTCAGGTGACGATAAATTGATTTCGGAGTAAAGTGATGGATTCGTGTGCCATCGATTACCTTATATAGATCCGAAAAAATATCCGATTTGTTAAGTTTAGACACAGCTCAAAATCATGGGCACGTGCTTGTTCCACAGTTAGCAAATACGATATCCGCTTTTCCACAAAAACGTTGCAATATAAACCCAAAGTGATCTTATGGGTTTGTTTTATATTCTCTGGTGCTTCCTAGTCATTTGAACGTCCACTACATTCTGCATCATTATTGTCTCAACAATCACGTTTAAAGTCAGAAAACATTTTTCGAAACACTTTTAAAGTTATTGCTTGGCTTGAGAAATAACAGCAATACGTTATCTCAAATTAAAACATGAAATTGTTTTTGATCCAATGTTTTGAAAAATAATCAAAGAATCGTACATTATCGCAATAACTGATCAACACTAAGGAGTAGAATGTGACGAAATTTTAATCACTAATTTTAACCCAATAATTTTAAGCATTAATTATAACGAGGTGAATGTAATACAATTTATATTTGAATCCCCGGGTTTTTCAAAAAAAAAGGATTATAAGGATAAAAATTATAATAATAAGATATTTTAATTGAATATTACTAAATCAGAGCCAGCCAATCTCTATTCTCTGTCCCTGGTTCATCGAAAGCTTATCAACGTCTCTACCTTAATTCAAACATTAAGATTCTAAATTTCAGTATCTTAAAGTAACCTTGTATAATACTATCTACATACAGGAAACGCACAGTCCTAGTGAATATTTATTAATATACAATACAACGATATTCGACCAACCTTCCAGGTCACTGCGTAATTTGCGAACAAAAGTGGTCCCCGCAATGAGACCATAACATTATATCGACTACACGTCCGGCACGCATTATATACCGAAACTTACGGAAAACATGGACACACATACACACACATACATAAAACCCTAATTGGAACATACGCGGCTGCCACGCGGTCACCCGTCAATCGTTCTGTACCCATCGGAAGCGAGAATTGCGCGATATCCAGGTACATAATACACTATGGGGAACGACACGCGTCATCTATCAATGCCGCCTCGCCCTACTCCACTCTCTCTCTCTCTCTCTCTCTCTCTCTCTCTCTCTCTCTCTCCCTGCCTCTGTCCCAGTACGCCTGTCTTTCTTAATCCTTGAATAGCGTATATGGGGGGGGACCGCACAGCTCGAGCCTTTGCCAAACCGTATGCGGGATCGACAGAACGAAGGAGAAAATCGCCCGAGATGAAAAGCCGGCGTACATTTATCAGCCGTGCGCAGGCGCGCGCGCACGACGGCCGGTGGCGGAAATCGCGACGTTAATATAGGTATAGAGTAGCCCTACGTACTGGACGGCAGCTCGGAGAGAAACTTCCTGCTTCGTTCACTATATATATATGCGGCCAGTCACAACCCACGAGCCCCGGCCCGGGGGCCTCGGATTTGATTAGTTCTTACATGTGCATATACGACTGCATGCGAAAATTATTTATTGCCTCTCCTGTAAATACAGATCGGATTGTCGAGTGCGCGTTTCGGAAGTAAGGTAAGACATGCCTTGAGTGTCTTACGGAACGATTGTCGACGCAGATCGAGGTGAAAACGAGGAGGCGACGACATAAAGATTTTAAGGACGTTGAGACCGAAATGTGTCTATATTCTATCGATTTAAAACGATAATAAGCTCGAAAGCTCTTTTATTGGAAAATAGTTCATCATCAAGAGTTTTCGTTCCAATTACTGTACAATTATTATAACTGTTAAGTAACTGGTTAATATTACTTATACTGCTGTTAATATTAACATTCATTCGTAAGCCAAGTTGTCGTGTACATAAACATTTTTTTAAGCATTTCAGTATCCTAATGAGCAACAAGATAATCTTCATGATTTTCAATAAAGAGTAATAGAATTAATTTTAATAAAATAAAAATTGATTTTTTATTGATAATAAAAATTGATTTGATGATTAATAAAAATTGATTTTTTATCGGCTCTCACCGAGGTGCGTTTGTTAAAACGACTAACTTTGATCATTCATTCGCTTGAAATCTACGCGCGCCTTCTTTCTCAAATTAATCACACGCGCATTACAGATATAGATAAGTTAAACATGTAATCAAAAATTTCAATAAAACTGTGAAATTGAATGTTTGACACAAGATCCTTAAAAGTAATAGATAAAAGTTGACGGGAATTGACATAGAATTTGTAAATATAATAACTCACTTTTAATTTTTTACTCATACATAAATATATATATATATATATATATATATATATATATATATATATATATATATAAGATCAAATTACTCGAAAAGTTATATAAGTATATAAATTTCAGTTTGAACGATTTTAATCCCACATTTGTAACAGTCGAGCTGAAGTGAGCTATATTTTTTTCGGAGGACTGTTTCTAATATCAAAATTATTTGACAGCTCTTATCTGTTTTTAATAAGACTGAGAGCCAGTCTGCAATGTAGTTTTAATATGAAAAATATAATCTTGGTCATAAATCGGCCAAAGTAATTAACTTCTGATTCGGTATGTATTATTGAAATCGAACGAGAAAGATTAAATATTTCCTTTGACGATTGCTCTCATAATTGGAGGTATATATATATATATATATATATATATATATATATATATATATCAGAAAAAGCGTTATGAAATGAATTATAACATAATCAGAATGAAAACTAATATCTGATATATATACATACAATCAGATAACCATATTATTAGCAAAAATTGAGAAAGCTATAGTAATAAAAATTGCAAAAAATAATAATAACTTGCTCATAATATAATGTTTAGGCGACAAGAATTACAATCATTAGCTAATTGAAATTCCAGTCAAAGCGATATTTCATAACCCCCATATATATATATATATATATATATATATATATATATATATATACCAATCTAATCTCCTGAACATAAATCGGACCATAGCCAAAGAATAGGATACATGTATGCACATAAAGCTCCATTGAAAGTGCGATTTTCTTAGCCATACATACCCATACATGCATAAGAAATATATATATATATATATATATATATATATATATATATATATATGAAAGATTCATTAAATAATAATTTGTAATAAAATAAATCATGCACGCATCAATAGGATGGAAACGCGTGTATAACATCGAGGCGAGCCGCGCGCTCTTCATAAGTTCGTATCCGACAGCCGCGTGGCTCGGGTATATCTATGAGAGATAAAATATAAATCATTCGCATGGCAGAAGGAAAGTAGCTACATATGTGTATGTGTGTGTGGGGGGTGCGTCTGGAGAGAGAGAGAGAGAGAGAGAGACAGTGAGCGTCAGGTGCGCACGCTGGCGCATCGATTAAGCGGCATCATGAGAGCGCCGGGCGTTTCCTTCCTCGTGGCTCGATAAGAATATAAATTTCATTGAAACGAAGGGCGCGCGTTCAAAGGGACATGAACTGTATGTAACAAAGTCAATGAAATTTTTTCTTCTTCTTAAAATTTTCGAAACCGAATTGAATAAATTAAATATTCACCGTGGTACGGAATTTTTATTAAATAAAAGACACGATTCACTGATATTTCTGCTAAGTTATTGTTGAAATTCAATATTAATTAAAGCATAATACACGTTTTCTCGCTCGGTAAGAAACGAATTCGAGTGACCTTTAAAATCGAACATTGTTGGAACGCAAATTTTTGATTATCACATGACTCATAGGTATAAGACGTTTTATTAAGAAAGAAGCGATTAATTAAAAAGTAGAAAGTTATACGTGTAATACGCGATTTTCTTTTAAATTTAATGGTCAATGAAATGGTATATAAATATATCAATACAGTTAATGAAAACTACACTTACAGCTCGTTCGCAGGAACGGTATAATTGACCTAAAATTATTCTGCGATCTGTCTAGATCTGTGAGAATCTAGAGATAAAAAACAAATATTCTTTCAAATTTCTCTACGAAAACGAATTCAATTATATAGAATTGCCAAAATTATTTTTTCATTATTTATTTCATAAGCGTTATGTTCTAAAATCAAAAATAAAAAATAAAAGAATTTAATTTCTTATAAATTACTTAATTGAAAATCCGGTCTTTCATAAGCTATTTATATGAACGACGTTCATAGGTATTAAATATAAGTAGACTATTACTGCTATAGAAAAATGATCTATGAATAAATAGATTTGTGAAAAATAAATGATAATAGTTTTTTGAATATTTTTTTTTTTTTAAATATTTTTACCAATGCATTAATATCCGATCAATCGTTTGACTATTGTACTTTTTCCATTATAGTACATCTAACTATCAGTATATACTTCGCGAGCAACTTCCATTTCGAGATTGCGATATCTGTGGAGGAGCCCCGTTGCATCGCACAACGTTGGTCAATTAAATAAACACAATATAGTGATTGGGCATTATTATTATTGCGTTCGCCTGTGTTTGAGACGAGGGCAGGCTTAGAGTTCTTGGTGCCGTGATTTTTTTCACTCATGAATTTCGCAAAGAGCACACTGGGCGATTGAAACTGTCTGGCGTTGAGAGACAGGCGGCTATAGGTCTTTTATTTCTACATTTCTTTCCGCTCAATTCTTTCGTTTTAGAATTCCTGTGTACGAGAATGTGTAAGTGCTGTTAAAATGCACATTAGTCTGAAAGTTTGACAGGCGTGAAATCGATAGGGTAGATTAATATTACTCCATAGTTACCATTTTTAATATAATTATTTTTATTCGTAATTATATCGTGATGTATATTTAATATTTTGAAGCTTTTGCATCATTTCACGTTTTTCGGAATTATTATCGTATTTACTGTGAAAATCCTTACTAATTAATATATTAAAAATACAATACCATGTAAAACGTGTGTATGTATACACATGAAATAGTTTGTTTTTTTTTAATATCGAAACAATAATAATGTAACTTGTAAGTACGCTATTGTCAGTAGAACAGGAGATGTCGGATAAACTGCGCAAGTATTATCCAGCTATATATATATATATATATATATATATATATATATATATATATATATATATATATATATAGTCAAACAAACAAGACAAATAAATTGCGATCCATTTATACGCATCTATATATGTAACCGGTGCATGTTCCATAGCCTCGTGCAACAGCAGCCGCGCGGTGGCGCCTCTTAGAAAAAATTCTGCCTCTCATGAGGCCATGTATGCGGGAGCGAGTCGCGCCCACCGGACGCGTTATGTTCCATTCGCAGCGGGTGCGAATAAGGCCCCGCTCGAGCGTACGATGACGTGTCGCCATCGTGCACGAGCCGCGGGGTTATCTCTCTGCTGCCCTGACCTCACACACACACCCCCCGCCCGCCCGCCCCGCACACAAATATACACGCGAAGAACCAGCAGGCAGAGCCCGGCGAACTTATACTTTTCCATTCGTATCCCTCGGAGCGCTCCCGTCGTGCTTAATTTTAATTAATCGCCAAGCCCCTGCCCCGTACGATCCTCGCTCCGCACCGGCTGCACTTGGCCCCCGCGCGGCCGACGCGAGCTGCGCATAATGGTATAAACTGGCTTTTAATTAAACCGCCAGCCACGCCGCACCGAGAGTACGTTTTCGCTTGCAGGAGCTCCAGTTTTACACTCATATATATATATATATATATATATATATATATATTTGATCGAAGCTCGCACTCGCGCTTGCGCAACTCTCCCGCATCCGCGGTAGCCGCAGCTGGGATTCCGCGCAAGTTCTGCCGTGCCTTTGCCCTTAGAAATTAAACATCGTGCGTCAATCTGTCCAGGTTCTCTCCCCGTTTGCGAATCGATGTTCATGTTCTATTGCGATATATTATGTCGTATTACGCCATATAGCGAGCTGCGTAATTATTGATTAAAATTTAATTAAGGTGGGCTGCGAGGGTGTGAATTTTGTAATGTCAAGATAATCATCGAACAAAATATTGTATCATTGAAAGTATTATTAAAGTATCCCCGAAAAGTTCTTATATTTTTTAAAATTTTTACAAAAAAATTCTATAAACTCGAACATAGCATTATACTAAAAACAAAAGTCTAACTCTTGCCTAAAATTATAATGATCTGTTGAAAAATTTGTTTAACTTGTTACCAATAAAGTTTGATTCATTGAGTTTGATCCAAAATTGCCGTTCGATAGATATATATATATTGTTTATTATACTTAAAATATATATTTTATATTATTCATCTTGTTCTATATTTGTTTTTGATTTGGTTTATTATTGTATACGCGGTCTCTCCTGTTGAATGGAACTGAAAAGGAAAAGTAAATTATTGAAGATCATTAATGAAGCACAGGAGTCTAATTCATGCCTTAACTGGGGTACTTTCGTATCAGGTGATCTCCGAAATGAATGTATACACTTTGAAACCAAAGGTCTAATCTTCATCGGATCACTGTCTGTATTATACACAAGAATTTCATTTGTTCGACATCCCTCGCAAGAAGGAATAGCTTTAATTGTGCTAACTTGCCGGATGCTATACTTCCTACGTTTTCCGTCTTAATCCCGCAACGAATGAACAGCAACATTATTGTCGTACATTATTATTGCGTAAGAGACTCGCAGCCAACCGCGGAAGCGCCCCGATTTTCTATACGTAACGCGACTAATCCCATTCACCCGCGTCGAATTGCGCCCGTCGAATTTTCTCGAAAATACCGCACGCCGCGCGATCGCGTGGCCGCGAGAAACAATGCCGTGGCCGAGCCGAAAGTCGCGGCAGGCCGCTAGAAGCTCGCAATTTTCAACGACTTTTGCGCGCGCACATTAAATCGTCCGAGTGCCGGGGCGCCTCGGTCGACGGGTGTAACGGACGCGCCGATACCGCTGGAATAAACCTTACGAGGACCTTATGGCTACGGTTATGGCTTATGCGTACGAAAAAAAAAAAAAAAACCGGCAGAACACTCGGGGGATTTGGTGAAAGAAACGTCGTTTGCGGATCAGCCGCTTCTTTCTTAATTCTGGAGGAACCCAATTGTTGATCTTGGATTCATAAGAAGCGAATGTTTCTCGGTCGAGTTTGCATATCGCACGCGCAATGATCGTTCGGATCTTCTACGTTTATGAGAAGGTCAATCGGACGCATCTTCTTCGCCGACACCAAAATGATCTCGCACGGGCAATGTTCATTTCAGATAATGTTTGAGCATATGTTGTAAAAATTTTATTCATTTCCAAGATCGGTAGAAGGTCGAATATTGACACGATGGATATAAAAAGTAAGTCCCAAGAGATCGAACGGACTGCACGTATGTTAGATCGTGTAAGAGCCGAACTTTTACGCTCTTTCTGAATCTAAGATGACGAAATCTAAATTTTTTTTTTTTATTTTAAGATCAAAGTTGGCCATGAATTTTGCTTCGATGAAATCCTGAAACATTTGTACGACCATGTCTCGAATAATGCGATTCTGGAAAAATCGTTGAGTATTATCGTTACCTTGCACTCTGTTTATACCGGTAGTTCGAGCCTTGTTGAAAATTATCGTTGAAAAGCGCGGTGGTATGGGTCGAACTGGAACCGAGATGAAATTCGAATTTGCGCGTGTACATACACACACACACACACACGCTCGCACATCTGTACGCGCATATACACAATGGAGATCCAGCAAATTAAAAGCGACGTCGGTTCGCGCGGAATGAATTAATATACCGTGCCACACTACCACCCCCGTGGCGATGCGACGCGGGGCGCTGGCTATCCCCCCCCCCTCCCCCCACTCGCCCGGAATAATTTATGAGCCGACGTCGCGTGAAATCGACCGCGGACGGTTCGGCGCGCCGTCGCGTGGAGGGAGGCTGAATAAAAACGGAGCCCGGCCCATAGGACAGGAGGCGGGGGATGAATGAGAAGGGGGTGAGTACTACGCGCGTGCTTGTATTTCCCAGAGGTAAAACCATCCCTATATATATATATATATATATATATATATATATATATATATATATACATGTGTGTGCTGTGCGTGGGAGACAATCGAGGAATATTCGCCGATGGAACTGCGATGGGTAGACGGTGAAAAACAGAGTACGCGGTTCGAGAGGCGGATGGCAAATGCATTGTCGAATGGCGCAATTTTCGATTGGACCTCGGGAGTCCGAGCGAACGTTCGTTGGAAAATTTGACAATGTGTGTATGTATATATATATCCGCAGCAGTAGTCGGAGAGGAAATGAAAGGTTAATCAAAATGATTTGTTGCGCAAGGAATGTGAAAAGAGAAAATTTAATCGCCTGAGCTTTACGCATGACTCTTTGCATTTTATACGATTTGTCTAGGTTAGTTAGGCATTTGTTAAACTCGTTTTAATTTTTTAAAGTTTTTGTTTTTTGTTGTTTTCCGCTTCATTATAACGCGCGCCTTTCTTGCGAAACGGAACGGGAAAAGACTCGCCTTAAAGTAATTTTAACCAACTTTACGATAATATTTCTATAGAAATAGTGTTCGTTTTTATTTTTCATCAGTATCCGCAGTAATAGTAACACTGAAAATTAGAATATTATAAATAGCATTTCTACATTATTTTAATAAAAAAACTGTTTTTTTTTTTTTTTTGAAAAGAAAAACTATTCAAATAATTTGCATTTTTCTTCTATATTTAGAAAAAGCATGAATTACAATCAGCAGTCTTCCATCCAATCTATCGAGCTGTATTCTCTGAAAGGGAATTTTTCATCTAAGCTAAATCAATTCCCAAATGTATGTTTAAATTTCAAATCAAAATCTTCGTAAGTACAATCACCGAATTGAGGACAATACATCACACTATATAATTACCAAATATTTAACAAAAGGTACTTGCGCTAAATCGGATTGAAAAAAATTGCATCGATTTAGATCCGTTTTGTATACATTATGGTAAACAAAAAAGTCTCCTTAATTGTTAACGTTCTGTACCAAATTTCTGAAGTGAAAAATAAAATTAATTAACAGTGTATAAATCGTACCCAAAAATACAAACAGTAAAAGAATACGATATCGTTTATACGATATACTGTACAAATGAAATCTTCAGACCTTCCTTTTTCCCATAATCTTCGCTCCCTCCAACCCTCGTCGAATACTCGTTTAGAGCCTAATGGATAATTATACGCTTAATTTAATCCGTCGTGTATGGACAAAAAAAAACAAAAATAGGCGCGAGGTCGCTCTCTTGCGGGCCTGGCACTTTTTTTACTTTTTGTACCTGGTACTATATATATATATATATATATATATATATCTGCGGTTTCAGTGGTTAAGCTATACTTGATTACATTACCTATATATATATATATATATATATATATATATATATATATATATATATATATATATGCACACGTACAGCAAGTTTATTGGAGCGCGCGGTGCGGTGCCGCCAGTTAATAAAAGAAAAATAATAATAATAATAATAATAATAATAATAATAATGAACCCGAAAACAGAGTGTAATGGGTCGTGTAAACTTGCGGGAACGAGCGAAAAATCCCGTGACGAATGTCGCGTCGTCGGTCGCCGTCGCCGTTTTCACAGCCGGATTCTACTGAAATTATAATACAGGCGCTGCGAGCGAGTGAACAGATGAGGGTTGGTATATATATATATATATATATATATATATATATATATATATATGAATATATGTATGTATACAATTAGGCGGCAAAATGCTATTAAATCGGATTGGTCTCGCAAATTTCGTTCCTCGCGTACATTTTTGATTTTCTCATTTTTGCCCGACAGGCCGTTTCGGCGTACGCGATATGCTAATTACACAGCTAAAAATACGTTCGGGTGTTTGTTTATTCGAAAAATAAACTGTTAAATATAAATATTGTAAATGTTTATCAGGGCCTGTAACGTAAGCCGTATGTCACTGGAACTGCTTGTCTAACGGTTGTAATTTAATTTCGAGGGGCTCTCGACGAAAAATTTGCACCGATCGAGTGAAAAGCATTGGGTCTCAAAGAATTTCTAAGTAATCATTAGAACGACTAAAGTTTTTAGCCGGTTGTTCTGTCAGCCGCTTCAATGAAAATATTTTAAAATTGCACCTGACTTACATCATTAAAAAATTAGCACAAATTAGATTTCTTTTCGTAAAGAATTATCGTAAGTGAAAATTGCGTAGACTTTGAAATGATGACTTTGAAAAGTTTTTATGGATATTAGAGCGTTTTTAATAATTTTGGTGAATACTCTTTCTTAATGTTGATAACTAGTTGAACGAGAAAGGGGCTTATATGTCAGTGCGTATTACTTAATTGCGCTTAATGTAATGTCCAAATTCAATCTATTTTCTGGAGAAAACGTATTGATGAATAATTTTGATCGAAATAATTTGTGAACAAAAGTATGTCTTTGTATAAGAATTTACGTTTACACATTCTTCGACTAAATGCAACCGCAATAGTTTCATTCGAGTGCTGAATTATGATAAAAAACACGTTCTTTATTTTCATTGTTCATTTATCATTGTTCATACTTAAGCTTATCCGAACATTTTTACATAAGGCAAAATGATCTCTTTACGTCATGAAACGAAACTGATTTGAAAACTAAATACGGGATTTCGCATGACTTACGCAACGGTAACAAATTAATTGAAAACGCATGATTAACGCTCATAATGCCCCATTAGTACGTCATCGTACAATCTGTACGTTCGACACTTTCGTATTTTCCTTTATATCATTATCCCCCGCCCAACGCGGCGAGAAGTCAAGCTTATATAAGACACCATAATCTTATGTACGCGTAAACGAATAAAGTACACCCGGGACCGGCGGAATTGACAAAATAAAAGAAATGAAAGAAAGCCGACTGTAAAGACTTGTTTGATGGTATTAATGCCAGTTTACCCTCGCAGATCGGCCGGGATCGTGCCAGCCGCCGTGATTACGACCAATGGGCCGCAATAAAGTCTGTCCGCGCGGCGCGGCGCTTTTCGCAATTATTGCAAATTAAATATATATATATATATATATATATATATATATATATATACATATAGCACGAGGAGGGCGTGGATATACCGCGAGTTGCAGCCGCCGCCGCCGCGGGGGTCAGGGTTGACGATTGCGTTTATGTAAACCGGCGGGATGCCGGGGCGAGCACAAAGTGTGTCGGGGCGAGCTTTTCAATTGCCATTATATATTGTATGTGTGCAGGATTTACTGATCGTGCGCGAGTGTGACGTCGTTTAAAAATGGACGTCGGCTACAGTGTGGTATATATAAATAAATAAATATCTATATATATATATATATATATATATATATATATATAGCCGTATGTTGCCCGCAATAGGACGTCGCGTATAACCACGTGTTTAATTGCTCGATTATACATATAAACTAATAGAATCGCGCGAGGATATGGGGCGATTGATTGTGTACAATACACACACACACACACACACACACACACACACACACACACACACACACACACACATATATATATATATGTATATATATACAGCGATCTTTGTAATATCGATAATAAATACGCACGGCTCTATTTGCCCGCGACTTTATAACCAGCGACGGCTATCTCGCGGATAAGGCATAGATTGGGAACAAAAGTAGCGCGAACCGATCAATTAACGCGCGCAGAATGCACGATAATGAGTGTTTGTGTATAAATATATACGTACGTGCGAAAGTATGTTTATATATACGTATATAAGGAGTCCGCTAGTATATGCATGACTCACGCCCCTTTAAGTGTTTTCTGCAAATATATATATATATATATATATATATATATATATATATATATATACACAGCTGGCCTGGTAATTTATCGTTACACAATTGCCACGGCATTTCCCCTCACCCTCCTCATTTTTCGGCCGCTCATTGCGCGAGTAAACAGGCACCTTTCGAAACTTATGTGTGCTTGTATGCAGTTTGTATCGCGCGAGCAAGATTAATCTTGACGCCTTGGATTCCGTATATAATGCACAATCAGAACAAAGATATCTTAATAATGCTGCTGCTGCCGCCAGTTTAAAAAAAGTCACTATGATCGATCGCTCATTTGACTTTTTTGTTTTCTGGTTCCGAGGACTCAATTACGAGTTTTAACGCCTGCGCTTCTGAAAAATTTGGGAACGGGAAGTCGCTCCGTGAGAGTGACTTTTCGTTCTTATTAACGTCAGAATCGGGCTAGTTCCTGTTGGCCAAGACATTCAATTGTCGACAAAGAAAACATTCTCCGCCTGTGCATTCAAATGCAAGGTTTGAATGGAGCAGTTTTTTTTTTTTTTTTTTTTTTTAACAAGTAGTAAAATTTTTAAAAAATAGTAAAAATTGCTTAGAATTAATGTTACCTCTTGAATTAAATGCTTTAGGTGACGAAACTTTAGCAATACCATCATTACGGACTATGATTTTTCTGTTGTTCCTTTGTTCCTTTCATATTTATGTCTTTTTTGTTTAAGCGACACTGTCCTTAAATGTATTATAATATATTTATAATTAATATCATTATAATGATATTTAAAAATGTTTTCAAGCACATATAAATTATATATTAATATAACGTACCGGTCTTTCCCTTCTGTTTACATATAATATGTATTTTTTTTCTTTTATTCTTAATAAAGTCGGAGAAGAGATCGAGACTTCAAAATCTTTTTGTTTTTTTTTTTTTTTAATTTTCTCTCATCATCAGAAATCTACCCAATGCAGGCAAGATCAGAGCTCGGAATCTCCGGATTATTTTATACAGTCACATCATAAATTTTTTTTGCCCACCGAATAGATACACCCTTTTCTGCATACTGGCTCTACACCGGTATACTTGGCCCGTACGCCACGCTGACTCGACGAGGCAAGTTTCTATTGTCGCCAGTGTGTGCAGTATTGCTAGTGTTGCTAATTGTCTAAATAGAAATATACAGATCTCTATATACATCTATATATTAAATATAAGTTATTATCTCGAAATACAGATGATGCAACCGTTTCGAACCACGATGGTAATAGTTTTTTGTGCACCTCCAGGCTTTTGTTTAATCATGTTAGATTATTTTAGCCTTCTATAAATAATAAAGCAAAAAATACTTGAAACTAAATATCGGACGGTATCGTGAATGGACTGTGAGCAGATGTGTCCGCTGGGTCTTATTACGATCTGCGTCTTTGCTGCCCTGCACGGCAAATGATTTATGAGTTTATTGCCTAGATGCCTGATGTGTTTTTATAGGTTTTAAGTTTCTCGCAAGGGCTTGCAGAGTTTTCAATTTCGAGTACTGCAGTTGAGTTTTGCGTTGTGCTTTCGTTTGAACAGACGTCTTTTCTATCCTCGTTTGAAATAAAGTTCATGTTAAAAGATTATTTCGTGTATCTTTATTTGAACATTCCACCTACTACATTTAATAAAAATTCAATAAATCAATTCACGTGCCCACGGGAATTACAATTTTTTACTAACTACACTTCAGCAAGTATAATGCTGAATTATTTTTACTGAAGAATTATAGTTTTTTACTTTCTGCACATCAAGTAATATTTTACTTGTTGAAGTACAATATCCTTAATAAAGCTTTGGAGAAGAGATCTGTTTTTTAAGAATTGTAATCTAATATATATATATATATATATATATATATATATATATATATATATATATATTAAAATCTGGGAAGGACAAGGCGGGTGTTCGATTCAGTCCCATCCGAGCCAACCGTGACTACTGTTTGTCGCGCCTGTACACTGACAACTTTTCATACCCGACGCTCTTCGATTCCGAGAATCTCGTACATTTTTATTTCAATATTCGTACTTCTCTATACTTAAATTAATGAGAGTAAATATATATATATATATATATATATATATATATATATATATATATACATATATATTTTTTATGAAAAATGCGTTTTTTCGTATCGAATCGGACCCAGGAATAACATTCAAGAATATACTATAGATAATTTTTTAATTATTCTCAATGAAGCTTCCGCTAAATTTATACACGTTAAAAACTTGTTGCCATTCTACTTAACGCGATTACAATTGGCCTAATATAGATTGATTATAAATTTTGATAAAATTTTATAATAATCCCCACTCTCTCCTCCGTGAACCTACGTTCAACGTAAAAATTTCAATACTACTCTCGATGCCATAAAGTATCATTCCATGATAATGCGACAACGTAAAACTTTACCGGACTTGTTGAAAAAAAATCGAGTATATGGGTCTCGTTGCCCTATCTATCCTTCTGTTAGAATCTCATTCCTTAAAAAAAAAAAAGCCGAATGGAAATTGCCTTTCAGCAACATTTCAGCCTGTCTAGTTTGGAGTGCCGTTGAGATGGGGTGCGCGACAAATCTAATCTGGATCGTTTATTAATCTACCATTAAGATAACAGTGAAAGGAACAGACAAAAACCCACAAATATCTATAAATTTAACAGAAAACTCGTTTCATTACACTATATATATATATATATATATATATATATATATATATATATATATATATATTCACTTTTTACAAGCACGCCTATACCCAGCTCGTTATGCAAGAACTGCTCCACCGAGGGCGGAAACGAAGCTAACCCGTCTCGTTCACCTGGGCACCAGCTTGGCGCACAGCCTCCTGGAGCTGCTCTCCTCCCCTCCCTCCTTCCTCCCTCCCGCGCTGGCGACCTTGCGCGCGGATTATATCGGTGTTGGCGGTAACGGTCTCTGCGCCGGTTAACACGAGTGAGCGATCGATGGCTCAATCGCGATCGCTACTGGATGGGCGTCAATGAAATTCGATTGTTCTTTGTTCCTTTTTTTTTTTTTTGTTATTCCGACAGTTCGACGAATCGCCTCGTTTTATTATAAAGCTCGTAAGAGGTAGGAGTATGATCAATGATACTTCAATAATATAATCAATATTTAATCTCCCTCCCCCTCTCTCCTCCCATCGGCCGCGAACGATAGCCCCGACGAACAGATCTCGTCCGACGCGTTTCCGCGAAAACGTCGCCGCTACCGAATTCGCGTCACCGCGCTGCTCTTTGATCAACCCCCCCCCCCGCCCCACGGTTTTTTCGGCTCACGGCGGACTATCGCCTCAAGCAACATACAAAATTAGAAAATCACCATCGCGATGTAACTCGCTGGGTGGCGGAGGGAGGGGGGGGAGGGTTCAGACCTCTCGCGACCGCGCGCCCACAGCGACGACGGCGACTCTCGCCGCGTTAATATAGAAATAAAACCGTTGTGAATTCGCGTCCCGGTGGCCGGGGCGATTATCCGATAAAAGGCCGGCGTTTCTTTTTGAAACAACGGAATTTTACCCTCAACGCTCACGCCGACGCGACGCGTGGAGCGCAGGGGCGCGAGAATTTCGCGAATTATCCAAAGGCCGCGCGCGACTTGCGAACGCGGTCCCCGCGTCGCCATACAGCGCGAGCTCATCTTTCTCCGGCTTCGACCACCCGCGGCGACATTGTCATTTTCCTGCCGCGTCGGGACCGCGGCGATATCTAGTACCGGCGAATCGCGCGGCGACGTGTTTCCGTGCAGATGTAGTTGATTGTACGCGGGCGCGTGCGATTTTGTCTCTTGCTCTTTCTCTCATAGACTCTCTCTCTCTTTTTCTCTCTCTCCCCCCCCTCTCTCTCTCTCTCTCTCTCTATCTCCCACATCTATCTATATCTATCTCTTTCTTCCCTTCAGTCAGCAGAAGCAACGGAAATGGACGTAAATATAAGCTTTAAACCCATAGAAACAGCGCCGCTATCCCGAAGCCACAATGATTCACTCTGGCATAGAACTGACCTAACCAAAGCATCGGACATTTAAATACCAATTACCTATATTTCGATTTCTTCGGAATAATAACTTGGCCCTCTGTAACGACATTTTTGTTTATGAGTTTCATGTTCGATTATGTTTTTATGTTCATTTTATGTTCATTCACATTTCTTTTGTCTTCGTTGTAAGTGAACACGTTTTTGAAACCGCATCGATGAAGGACAACTCCTTCGAATATCGTTCATTTACTCAAGTTGATTGTTAATTTATATCATATTGTTAATTTTACATCTAATAGGCAATTTTTTTTTTTAATATTATTTAACGTTTCTCTATACTGGTTTTTTCAAATATTGACGCTATTATCAGCGTTGGAAGTTTAGCATTTTGTGAACAATGTATACTTCGTTCAAATCCCGGTCTCGGTCGATTGACAGATGCATCGCTGTAATAATTTACATGTGCTTTGTTTACAAACACATCGTAGACCTCCGTCGCCGATTAGCACCGATATTTGGAAGCATGAATAGAGCGACGTTAAATAACATAAAAAAACAATGTATACTTCCTGCATAAACTGACGAAAGTATACTTTTTGTATAGATTTTAAGGTTATCATTCTAATATTATACAGATTAACCAAAATCCAATGATAATTGTAATTATAAATTAATTTAAAATTTGAACGCTAATGCTATATTAGTACTCGGTTGGAAAAACTCTGATATTATAGATGAACGGGCGGACGAGGAGCGACTTTTCGCCATGGTCGATACTTACTGCATCTGAATGGCATTTGCCCAGAATATCCAATACCCGCGAGTCGGGGATGACCAAAGCGAAAACTCAGTGTACGATACCCCTTAGGAAAAACCAAGGAAAATCATCCAATACTCGCGCTAAATCGTCCGATCGATGAATCGTATTTGCGGCCGACACGCGTCACTGCTACAACGCACGAAAGCCTTAACTTGAACTTAAAAGTTCGAACGAGATTAGTACTAAACCTGTGAAGTTTACGGAGACCCTTCAGAGAATTGGCTGCGATCGGCGCTCGAACCAAGCGATTCACCACAGTCCTCGGATCGACCGACGCACGTCCGTCGCTATAAATCTCGTAAATCAGTTTTATCTTCTTCTCGTTGCGTTTCTTCAAGGGACGACTCACTGGAGAATATGGACCGGTATATGAGTACGCGGATCTCTTGACTGTAATATCCGTGTAATATTTCAATCGTCAATATATTTTATTGTACTTAATGTTAGGTACTTTTTCTTTCTGAACTATACTTTATAAATGTTCGCGATATTACCTTCGCATCGACTTACATCCTATTTTTACCATGCACTTTTACATACTTTGACATTATACTTGTCTATCATGTAGAGCTGTTACCTTGCGTTTTATAATTTATACTTAAGTTTCATACGCGTGTTTGTTCTATTCAATTTCTTACATCCTTGTATGCCACAGGTTTTACAAATAATGAACGTCTATCTATAGAGTCCTGCCTCTTTCGCTCTCTTTTCCTCTTCGACGGGACTCGCACCATGACTGCCTCGTTGCAATTGCCGGACGGACAACAATGTAAACGACCGTGTATATATATATATATATATGCGCGTCGCAGCGTAAGCCGCCACGCGCATTAAACCAGATACATATAGAAACATGGACGGACCGCAGGTTACGATCTGCTCTTGTTCAAAGGGGCGGCGGGGGAGGGAGGGCACATCCGGAATGCAGCGTTCTCGAGCGCAACGGCAGGCCTCGAAGACCTGTCGAAGAAAGAGAGAACGTACGACAGTAGGGAGGATTGCTCTTTGGAAGGTGGGGTGTGTCTCGCTTCCCTCCCGGATTCGCAGACGTATATGGATATATATATATATACAGAGACCGACTTGTGTCCCAAGTTTTAACGGCGGCGAGCATGCCCGCGATCCTCCTTCTTCTCTGTACATCCGAGCTGTCTTTTTAGTCGAACCGCGCGGCGTGGGCTTAAAACGGATACGTATGCACATATACATATATACAGAAATGGCGCGCCACGATTACGTTTATCCGTCCCCCGGGACTAATAATAATAACAACAGTGACAACAACAGCCGGAACGCTTAATAATAGAAACTTTCCCGCTTTTCTCGGCGGCCAGTCAAGGAGTGCCGACGCGCGCGAGCCCCACGCCGGGAGAGCCGTGAGGCCTAATTTCGCTGTCGCGCGTCCCAGCGCCCTCGAGGGCCGGGCCGCGAAAGTTCGCGCGGGAACCTTTTTCGGAGATCGCGCCGAAGCGCCGCAGGGGACCCCGGGACGCGCGGCAAACGTTTATCGTGCTGTCGGCGAGCCGTTGGCGAACGGAGCTGATTTGCGCGAAACTTCTCTCCGGCAAACGGTGCGATGCAAATTTCTTTATTAGATTGTTTTATTGGGTTCAGCACGAATTCTTGGTCGGCGCCGATTTATTTGAACTTCGTTCAGCGTCATTCCGAATGATTTTCCAGCAGGCTATATTACATAAATCAAGTATAATTATTTTGCATATTGTTGTATTATTGTATGCCATTGCACACTTGTTATTTTTACGTAAAGAAAATTGCAATTGAAAGAAATAAATTAAGAGAAACAAAAAATTGATAGAAACAAATCGTAGAAATATTCATTAGAAGTAACAACTTATTCGTTGTATACATCGGTCTTAAGTATTATTCTTACCGATTTTTCTTAATAATTTCTTATATTGTTATCATTATCAATCAAACCAAGTGTCTAAAAATATTCTTGGTCCAGATATTTCATAATCTGCTGCGAGCGTAAGAAATTCAAAAATTTAATTACGAAACATAAATGATCATGTATTTAGTAGCACTCCCTATTCCATTTTGTCCAAGAAAAATAACATTGAAATTTCTATCATCAAAAATATGAAAAGTGATTCTCTTTCACAAATATAATGAACCTGCCAATGTTCAAAGTACATAAAATTTTGTTTCATTTGTATTTTCTTATAATGCAATAAACTCATTTTTCTTCTTTTCTGCGTTTGAAAGTCAAATATAAGATGTACAATGATTCTGTTACTTCTGAATTAAAATAACATAATAAGGTTCCTTCCTTATTTCTGACGGCTTCGTATTACCTGAGACCAATTACCAGAGAAATTTGTTTTAAATATTGCCAAAATTTATTTTTATGAAAAAATAAGTTATGGAGTTAATTAAAATTATGTCGAAAAAAAATGGTCAAACTCAGGAAGAAGTTTCTCAGGAAGAGGAAAAGGTCAAACTCAGGAAGAAGAACAATACATTGTCCAAGACAATGTAAAAATTCATTTTACTTAAAAGCGTAATATTGATGTGTCGCTATGGGTTATGTCGCCTGCGTGCAGGATCGTCATTATAGTGGAAATGGCAGATATGTGAAGAAAGAGGTGTAATAAGTGTTAGAAATCTTAAGGGATTCCTGCAGACAATGCTCTTTTTATAACAAGTGCTGCAATAACTTTCAGTAGTAGGATATAATGGTTCTCATGAGGAATTTCAGATAATGTAGACTAATCAGTTTTTATATATGGCCTTCGTGTCATACTCTGTCCAAGTTTTCGATGAATATCCAAAGATACATTGATAGTATGGTACATTTTGTTCCAACGATTAGTGATAAATTTTAAGACCCTGACAAGTTATTGGCAAATGCTGCATCTTTTATTATATTGAAGGTCATGATTGGGAATCAAGTCAGGAAATTCAACAGAGTCATTCAGGCGATTTACTAGAATGTTTTCAGTAACTTTACTGAGGCTAGCGAAAAGAACAATGTGTTGATAGAATGGAGGTAAAGGAATTTACTTAAGATGTAAGGCTACTACTTATGTAATAAGTAACAATTACCCAATTACGTACAAGTTCAAATCTGTAGATTATGACTTACGTTTGATCTATACATGGTGGTGGATATTCTCGATTTTTTTTACCTTTGTACCGAATACTGAGCCACCAGATCAAATCAGCAAACATAGTTGCGTTTATACACGTACACGTAAAGAATTTTATTATCGCAGTTTGTAATCAATTATAAAATAGCAACTATTATTTCGCCTTTATTAACTATAATATCAACACTATCTTCTATTTGAGATTTCGTTGTCAAATCGTAATTAATTTTCGACATTTTTATGAACATAGAACGGACGCTATTTCTTCATTTGATCACTATAGACGGCATGTTTTGTGAATTCTTCAATTATCCATGCAACTCGCTTAGTCTCCAAGTACAAAATTTACATTACCCTTCAACCATGTGGGTAATAGCCAAGCACTTCATAAAAGCTCCCTTTTTGCAAACAATCGGCTTAATTTCACTGTGTCAGTCCATAAAGTTCCCCTCGTACATCAGAGCGCAACAATGCCCATTTCCGACGTGAAATTGCATCAGAAGTGGTAGCAGAGAGGCTGCCCTCCTCCCATCCCCTGAACGCGGGGACGAGGAGTAATTCTCGCTACCGCGTGGCCGCATCGGCGTGCTCTCCTTCTCTCCTTCTCTCTCTCTCTCTGGCTATCTCTCTCATTCTTCCTATACCGATGGTCTCTCGGGGCCTCGGACGCTCGTAAAGTTCGAGTGCGCACAGAAGGATAGGCGAAGAGCGCGGGAAACGAAAATAAACGAATAGGGAATAAGAGGAAAAGTGAAATTGCAAGAGCGCGCGAGCGGCTCGGCTTGTCCGGACATTTCGCCACTCAGACGCGACGAGGTCGCATCGGCTCGTCGTTGCGGTCGCTGTCGCATTTTTGCGACCGCGAGAGGATGCGACAAGGACAGAGGCATAGAGATAGAAAGAGACTGAGAGAGAGAGAGAGAGAGAGAGAGAGAGAGAGAGAGAGAGAGAGAGAGAGAGAGAGAGAAAGGATGTTCGATTTTTGTTCTTTGGGATATTATAAGCGGTTTCCAAGTCCGCAGCGCACCGCTGGAACACTTTGACACTTTATTATTGTGAATTATGGAGAAGTTTTTCGCTTGGTCGAGTAATTCGGTGCCGTTGGTAATTGGACGTAAATTTTATAATATGTGTGTCAACAATGTAGAAAATTGTTTTTGCGGTTCTGATGCGCGCGCATTTATTTGTATTCTTATAAGTATGATTGATGTTACGGGAGTCCTGCGTGTCTTGTGCGGTGGCCGCCTTCAAAAAGGCAGATTGAAAGTTTTCGTTGAAAACTGAATGAGAAATGCTGTAACCAAGTTGTCCAATTAAATAGCGACCCGCACATTTAATAGCATATTTTAGTCTACTGAATTTGTTATACAGTATGTCAACTTTTGTTTTCAAATTTACGCGGCACATAATTTCACAGGTGTCACATAATTAACAGATTTTAGACTTGCGCATTGACACCATTTTTTGTAGAACATTTTAACATCCGTACCACCGAAAGAATTGAATTTCTTTCAAATGAAAGTTAAATCATTTATTTCAGGAAAATTGAATGCGAAATTGCGCGAGACGAAATGTATTTATTGCTAGCCTCTATAACAATAACGTTCTTTTCCAGTTTATAATTTCTAGGCATAAACTTCTAAAGTAAATTGCCCATACTATTATATTGTATCGAATTGTTTTCGTTAAAAGAAATTTTCTGTCTATATAGTAGAACCAATTGAATTTTCCAGTTACATATAACTTAAATTAGATCTCAGTATAAGGTTATATAAATTAATATCCTCTTTTTGGAAACAATCAGAAATATCCAACAAAACAGTCGACCAATTATCGACCGATTAAAATTTATTTTTTCTCCATCTTCTTTAAAAAATTGTTGTTGAATATATATCGCTAGATATTTTGTTAATTTATCAGCTTACTTATTTATAAAAAAATGTTGTTACAAAATAAATTTAAAATCAAATTATATCTAAATTATGGCTAAAATCAATTTATATCTGTTTTTGGTTCATACGCAAAACCAAACCATATTGTGGAAATAAAAGTACTTTAACATATTATAAATGGATGATATTGATGTAGATACGATCTTAATATGTTTCAACAAAACAAATTCGTTACATGACCTTGAGCGAGGTGTTTATGTTGCCAGAAGCTCAATTGTTAATTAACTATCACCATAGAATTTATGGACCCGTAAACATACAACTACTGTCTTAAACTAAGAAATGTTTAAATTTATATTAACTTATAATTACTTTTAGAATTTCATTCTTCATCTGCAATATCAATTAGGCAATAAGGTGTTTTTCAATTTTCTTATTAGTCTTGATATTATTATTATTATTTAATAATAATAATAATAATAATAATGATAATAATAATAATAATAATTGTAATGATATTATTAATATTTCTCATTGTAGCTTCAAACTATATTACAATAATCTCATTAAATATCTGAGAAACGTATTAATTCACACATATATTTACTGTACTATCCTTATTTGATATGTGTAATATTGTAACAGTATATATTCTTCTTTTACATGGCCATAATTCAAGAAATTACTCTGAAATCATTGATCCAAGAAAAGCATCTAATTCTACAATATGAATATACCGATAAATCGACATATTACTATCGGTTTAACAAAGATTCGACCAAGCGCGTCGAAGCGATTCGATCTTGGGGCATACGAAGTTGCCCGAAAATCAGTGCTGAATACGAAAAGGAACACGTTATTAAAGTCACAGGCAAATCCTCTCGTTGCCTCGTGTTTCAAATCTCCAAATCCATTAAAATTCATCCAAGACCGAGACACTATTGTTTGATTTTTCCTCGTATAATGCGAATGAAATAAATGAATTTACCACCTCGAACACTGAAAATATTATTTCCATCTAATTCTTGCTTTTGTTTTATTATGAAAACTGGCTGTTCACAGTATTGTGCACATAATTAATTATTACAAAAGCGCATCCGTGGATCAAAATAAAAAGGTGCTGTAGAACTGTCGGAGATTAAAAACAAAATTATATAATGCCTAGCTTAAATTCGTTGGCATTGATCGTTTGTTATGTTAAGTGACATTTTTAGTAACGGATATTGGAAATAAACCATTTGATTCTAGATTATTAATATTATCTCGGCCTTCAATACGATTCAATTATCGGATCGCCTCCAATTATCCATTATTCCTTTGTTACACGAGATGAGCCAGAGTTAATTTTGATCTAAAGGAAATTTAGAGTTTCCGTTTTTTTTTTTTTCTATTCAATTATTCTGAAATTATTAGATGGGTATAAGTTATGCTGATCAATCGAAATTTCTATTAAGAAATCTGAATATATAATTTATTCGTTGAGCGAAGAGATTTTTATACGATGATTAACATATATTATCAAACAGAGATCCGTTCATAAAATTACAAGATACGAGTAGTTTCAACGATCGGGAAACATCCATTGCTCTTGTTACGAACGAAAGAGTAAACTACAATTTAAAATTCAACAATTTATTTATTTAATTGATTAAAAAATAGACTGTATAAGTAAAGCTGTTCTGTTTTTGCATAATTTTTGACGAAAAATTGACGATTTTTTTGGACAAGGGAAAATGTTTAATTTGAAAATTGCCCACGTGCACCCCGTCCACTAGGCATTTCGTTTGCAATTTACAACGAAGATTATTTTTAAGGAAAAACGATCGTAAAAGCGATGTACTATAAATTTCAATCTGGAACATTCGTGCGTATAAAATTAATCGACAATTTACAAAAGCATCCGAAGGAGCCGGTGTAAGGATAAATAAATAAATAAAACAGAAAGTGAAAGAAAAAAAATCATGAAATACTTCGCAGCCACACATGTCGTGCGTGAAACATGCGATTGGTACGGGCCGACAAATATCCTATCAGACACTCGACGAATTTCCTTAAGAATTTGCAGCATTATTTCCGAGCTTCCATCTATTTCATACGAACTGCGAGTCTCAATGCAAGCTTTGCCATTGGTATTTTTCCCGTCTTTTCAAAAGTTAATATCAATTGGACATTTTTTCTTTTTTTTTTTTTTTTTTATTCATACAAGATGAATCGCATAGGCGATTGTCAGAAGTTGAAGTGGCTTGGAATAATTGCTAAGCATCCTTTTCAGGCTCATCGCAGAATCGTTACAATGATGGACATTCGTTTTAAATCTATCACACTTTTTGATTTTTTTTCGATGCCTTCCCCGACCGCTAGACAGAAGTAGAAGCCATAGCAGAAGAAAAATCGATAATGTAAAAGAATCATCTGCGCCTTGCTAAGTTTTTAGCGATGTAATGGATTACCGATAAATTAACCTTAAAAACGATCCTATAATTCCATTCTTTTTAAACAAAAATGTTTACAAATCCGATGATTCAAATATATGAAATATATCTCGAACATGTCAAACATGTATTTTTATCATTTGAACCTCTCGAAAAAAACAACAATAGTAAAACTTGTGAACACGTCTTCCAGAGTAGTCTGTCATCGTAAGAAACAAAAAAGAATATCGATTGTAAGTACTATTGCTTTCGTAAGATGAAATATAATATGGAACTCCATGTAAGTTTATTAAATCGATTTTCGGCCTAAAGTAATAATATAAGATTAAATAATATAATTCGAATGCTGTACTTGAAAGTGGCTTAGGAGCTTCTCAATAATAAATTTCATTAATGTGCATTAAACAAGCTTTCGTCTAGCCCGAGTTGAGGGGAAAAAAAGGCGAGGTATATCTGCATACACGATAATGTTCAATCCGGCAGCACAGCAAACGAGCAGGAACGGCGGCTTATCGCGTTTTATACGCATTATAGCCGGATACTAATTGTATGCGCATGCACAGTGGGGTAGGTCGATAAAAAATCGCTAGAAGATTGGGACGGGGGGGGTGGGTGTGGAGGGGGTTAGCTATTTGTCATCGCGAGAGATTTTATGTGCGCTTTTCGCCGGTCGATTTAGCAGATAGCGGCTTGGATTGTTCGCTCCCGACGATGTACGTGTAGTATATGCTCATGCGCGCGCAGAGTTGCTTCTGCGCGGCCAGGCTCTCTCTCTCTCTCTCTCTCTCTCTCTCTCTCTCTCTCTTTCTATATATTATATATATATATATATATATATATATATATATATATATATATATATAAACGAGCGCGAGTATATTATTATAATTTCGCCGCTCGCGCGCGGTCGGGACCGGTAAAAGTGGATTGTTTGATATTCAAATTGAATTGGATTTTTAGCGGCTCGTAGGAAGAAAGAAAAAGAAAGAGAGGGAGAGAGAGAGAGAAGCAGCTCAACGAACACGAGTGTAGATCGCCGCAGGGGTTACTTTTGCCAAGATAGAGTGAGACCGTCAGAGAGGGAGAGAGAGAGAGAGAGAAGAAAGCATATACACACTACTCCGTCTCTATCGCTCTCTCAATCCCGGGGGGAAGATGCGCGCGCGAGCCGCGCCGCGCCGGGGCGCGTTGCTCGTTGCTGCTGCGCTCGCGCCTCCTGACGCGCGACTCGTTCCGACTTTGTTCGCTCGGCGTTCGCGAGAATCGCGGGAGTGCGGAGCGGAGGGATTGGTGAGGGGGGGCGGGCGGGGGAGAACGTAAAATTTTTCAGCCTCGCCGTGTAACCCGACTTTTCCCGTTTGCACATTACGCGCGTATGGGAATAAGCGCAATTATTATTAATCGGGGGATTAATTTCACTTTCGATAAAGAGGGAGAGACAGATAGAGTCTCGGAGGGGCGGAGGACGGGGGTACTGGGTGCCGCCTAATGAAGTGTACTCGTTATATAGCCAAGATGTATATACACACACGATTAACTTTCGTTAAAAGACGTCAACGTTCTGGTGGTGCGACTAGGTATCTGAACACATGTATACATGTATGTGAGTAACTATGTGTGTATATATATATACACGCGCGCCTATTTGACTAGCCGAACGCCGCTTTCTCGCCGGAGTTTTGATGGATAATGTGCGCCGCGGCCCGCGAGCCGATGCCGAGCCAACGAGGCAACGATCGCCTTGTTCGAGCGGCTTTCGGTTGTAAAACAATATTAACGCCGGCACGTTTATCGGACGAAGGCTAATATTCGACGATTTAGGAAGGGGCGACATAATGATTTTTAGTGCCGACCCCCCCCCCCGTTCGCCGCTCGTTCCCCCTACCGCAACGGAGGGAGATAATAATCGTCGGACCTCTTGTTTTGCAAAGGGGCGAAAATGAAAGAAACTGAAAAGAGCAAAATTCTAAAGGCTGAAGAGCGAAAGATTGCGGGCGAGTGAGCGAAACATTGTCAATCGGGAGCCCGTTCGAACTGACGAACATCTGCAGTACACCGACGTCACCGTTCCTTCGATAGAAATTAGCGCATTACAAAGTTCAAGTCGAATAATAGCGCATTGTGTATTAAGCTCGATTTCAGATTTTGCATTCGAAAAACAACGCGTAGCGCAGGACAACCAGCATAATTCTTTCGCCGAAAACTGCAGTATATATAAGTATAAAGACAAACGTCTAAAATTTTAAAATGTTGTTTAAAATTATTTTATAAATGCAACTGAAAATGACTCTTTATTCATTAATGATCTTCATTAGTGCTGATTGACATGTGTTATTTTTATTGAGATAATGCTATTTTTCATCCAGGCATTTTATTATCTGTTGTAAAATCGAATAAATTAATAACCCCTAGTTTAAGGTTCTTTTTTTCAGATTCTACGTATGATATTTGTTGCTCTTATAAGTAGAATACATTAACTTAATGAATATCAGTCAGAATTCAAAGAAGCCGGAAAAATGTCATTATCGAACGATTGCGTATGAGTGAAAACAATGAAATATTTAAAAGAAATCTTATTGTGTGCTGGAAATAATGTCGGTATCAACTGCACGACAAAAAGTCTTCACACTTACGAAAATTTAAACTTCCAGAATTGTAATTTGACCTTGTATCATTTCCCACTTATTATTAACGGTAATTTCAAACTTAGTATTCATAACAGAGGATGGATACTTTGATATAATATACGAAAAACTCCACCCAGCGGCCTATATTACAAATACCCTAGAATGCTGAAATTCTTCAGGTGCGGAAAAAGTTTTAAAGTGATTCGTCCGTCTTCCCATACCGAATAAAGGTTCAATCATTTATTAATAAATGAAAATTGAATGAAATTAACTCGTTCAATTACGTTCAAATGTCACTTGTTTCAATTGGAGACTCTTCGTTCTGCGGGTCACGAATATCCATCTCAATACGATCAACTTCGCCGTACCTCGACCATTTTGCCGTTAAATACACACGGTTACCAGTAAAACTATAGTCACACACACACACACACACACACATATATATATATATATATATATATATATATATATATATATGATCGCCGTACAAACAGGACCGCCTATCCCGTTCGCAGATTCGTCGCGCGAGCCCTCTCTAAAGGGATTAAAGCCGACGCGCCGGCGTATATGCCCCTTCGAGCACAAAGAGCGGCCGAGCCTGCCTGGTTAATTCACTCATAGGCGCGATGATAAAGCCACGCGGCGCGGCAGTCGATTCATCGAAGTGGCCCGTGTCCGAATAAATCAGGCTTTATCTGTACTACGCGCGCTTCTTACTCGAGCATATATATATATATAGATAGATAGATAGATAGAAACGCTAACAAGAGATCGACGATTGGGGAGGGAGGAGGAAGAAGCGGAAGTATCCTCCCCCCCTGTCCGGCGTCCGAACCGCGCGCCACCTAAGTCTTTCCCGAACTAACGGAACTTCGAATAAAAAGGCAGAACGCGCTACGCGCATACCTGTATGCGAGTACTGTGTACACGCACCGGTGAGCGTGCGTGGGGGTGGGATTCTAGCTGGGAGGATTTCCATCTGCGCGTAGCCTCGCGGGGATGCGCTCGGCCGAGGTGCGTGTGTGTATGGGTGTGTGTGTGTGTGTGCGTGCGTGTGCGTGCGTGTGCGTGCGTGCGCGCGAGCGTAAGTGTATGAAAGAAAGCCGAGTATCGGCCGAAGGCGTCGAAAACGATAAGGATCCGCTCTCGCGTGCGCGCGCAACCGACCGTAAGGCTGGTTATTTATTTCTTTTGTTTTTTTTGTTTTTTTTGTTTTTTTTTTGGTCCCTCGCTTGTGCTTCTAATCTTCGATAGTGCCGGGGCAGGGAGCAGGATTCGCGGGGCTTAAGAACGCCGAAGGAGAAGGGCGCGTGCGTGCCTATGCTAAAATATGCAAAGTTCGCCCCGATCGCACTGTCCTCTACATTTAATCGATTGAAAAAAAATCACTTCGTACATGGGCGGATCGCGATTGATTTTTGCTTATAGCGGCGATCTTCCGATACGCTGATTTTTGTTAAATGCGATGACTCGATCTTTTTTTTCTTCTCCTTTCTTACAGTTTAACAAAATAATCGTTTGCACGCTGGAAAAACTAGCGTACTTTTAACATTAAAGATCGTTCCGTAAGAAAGATAATTCCAGATTTCTTTTCTATAGAGAATATATGGACACTGAAAAGAATGGGAAAATAAACTTTACTTATATACCAAGTTTATATTTTCTTCATGTGTATTAAGACATGCAAAGTTTTGTATCAATAAAATTTTACATCTCCTGAACAGAGAAAAGAATAAAAAATAGTAAGTCTTCATTATTTGAAGATTCATGTATGACTTACGTATATGAATATTTATTCAAATCTATTGGACATGGCGAGGGAAACAAGTTTTTCAAGAAACTAATGGTCTTGTTGTTATCATTTATTATCAAAGTATTATAAAATCATAGAAGAAGAAGAATAAGAATGTATAAAAAAGTAATCTAGAAGATCTATATATTAGCCGTTACTAATTATGTTATAGTTACTTCAACAGATTTTCTATTCGATTATGAAATTACAAGTATTTAACATCTTTACAAGTATTTTCATCTTCTATTCTAAATCACGTTACAGTCTTTTTCGTCAAGAATTCTTACCTTTTTAAAATACAAACTATCTAAATTTATTATTTCTATGGAAATATAATTCGAAGTTTTTCCTTTCAACGTTTGCAATAATTCATTGATACTCACTAACGCTCATTTTTAAATTTTACAAGGTTTGTTCAGTATTTTTATTATTATTACAGATATAAGAGAAAATTTTAGATAGAAAAATTAATTTTTACTGAACGAGATCGGTCGTACTTTTTTCCCAAATCTTTAGTAATCTATTAGTTCACTATGTATTTAACCATCATTAGAAACAGACAATTAATAAATAATGAAAGATGCCGATGTAAGCATTGCTATCTTAAGTACAATAGCCAAATTTCGCCATTTCGAGCGAACTTAAGAAGAAATCTACAACCCGCAAACATTTTGCAGCTACAATGTCTGGCGGCGATTCTCATGCTTTTCAGATGCGCGCATACATACATACATATATATATATATGTACAAATATAATTATCAACCCCCGGGCTGATGCTCTTCAACTGCGTATGCTAGTATATGATCGCAGATCGCAACGAAAAAGCGGGAGAATTTCCATTTCCCGCGGTAATGTAACGGCCCGAGCCGTGCTATATCTATCATACGTACCTCTCCACGACGTCCCAGCCCCTCGAGGGACGATTGGCTTTACGCGCAGACGCGCGCCTTATTTATGCAATTGTACGTATCCCCGACGTTAACGGATTGTTTGGAAGAGCATCGCTCGTTCATTTGCCGATCCGCGGATAACGGATCCGCCCATAAGTAGGTACGGACGTGGAAACCAACGCCGAGTCAATGCGTAAGACGCGTTGGCGATTGCGAGGGGATTTTTTCGTAAATTTTCGTTCTGGAAATTGTGAAAATGGCGCGTACGAATTGCGACGAGGCTCGGAGGAAAAAAAGCAATGAAATACGACGTAACATTGAATGAAAATCGCGCATGATAATCATCCGAACGTTGTATAAGACGACTCGGTCTAAAGTCACAGCAGAATATCGCGTACGAATATTTTTAAGTCACGTGAGGGAATCAGCTGTAAAAGTCCGCTGGTCTATCGGTGGATGCGGTTTGAAAATTGGAAACAAAAAAACAAACAAAAATGGCCACATTACAAAAGTATTCGATAAACGACGAATACGATAAGAAGTATTGCCTGCTAATCTGTTCTTACATTTAGATATAGTAGTTGATTGTTTTAAAGATATTTTCTTGTCAATAGAAATGTGCTCGCACGTAAGTTGTTTATTTCAACTCTTCGGTAACTACCTAGAACATTCTTTCATGAACGGCTTTACATATATTTTCACGAAATACTTACTATACGTTCTAAAATGTTTTAAACATTATCTGGTCTGCACACTTTATGTATAATGTGTGTTTTAATCGCGTTAATTAAATTGATAAATATTAATTAGATTACCAACATAAATTATAGATAATTTAAATTTAATATAAATAGATAATTTTATTTTTATTATTTAATTTCTAATTTAGTTTAATTTTATTTTTTACTAGTAATTTCCATTTCAAATTTTACTGGAGATGATTATAAACAAGTAAAGTCTGACTGTCATTATTTTAGTTAATATATTATAGAGACTGTAACACTGATGAAAATATTTACTAATTTAATTCACAACAGTCGACGTAAGAACAAATCATAATTTGATATTCAGTGATAAAAAAAAAATTATCTTTTTAATTTCGCCAACAATGGATTGGAGGCTTTGAATTATTGTACTATGAGTTTCATCAAAATGCACTCGCTATATCCGTAATGTCGACTGCCTTGTTTCAAGCTTGTAGTTTGTCTATCGTCAACTCGTGAAAGTCATAAAAGATGCAGGACTTACAACTTTACATATTCTTTAAAGAATAATTATTCTGCGCTATGTCGAAAATTGAGTGTCCTTACATATTTTAATAAAACAAATAAAATCATCATCCTTGCGTTCGTCAGAAAATTTTAATAAAGACCAGACAGATGTATGCTCTTGTCGATGAACCTTCTACATCGTATATACCATTTTCTTTATGCAATTGTCCAATAAATTGCAATGGTTCTTTATGACCAAAATACTATTATTAACCATTTATGCCTTTCTCATCCAATGATCAGTAAAAATCACGATGTCTTCACGTTCAATGCAAAATATATATTATTCTAATGTCGACAGCGGCTCTGCAAAAACTGTCATGGGAAAGCAAAACAACCATCTAATAATCGACATATCCTTCAAACGGGATTCTGTTCTCCTTCATTATACGCTTTCGTAAGTTCAATTTTCAGAAAATTTTACGGGACGCTGAAAACTTTCACAAATTTCTGTGTACACAGACACACACGCGCGCGTATATATATATATATATATATATATATATATATATATATATATATACGAGAGAGGTAGTTTTTCTGATCTAATAAATCGATTTATCCAGGCTGTGCAAATAAGCGGCAAAGGGTACACGGCCCGGAGAAAATGCGCATCATATACGCGTGGATAAACAAAGTGGCGCTCGACGCCGACAGATATAATGCGGGGCTCTGAGCTCTTGTATTATAATGAAAGCGACAACCACACGGCTCCTTCCAATATATATATATATATATATATATATATATATATATATATATGTACATATATATAGATATATACATATCCAGTATATACATATACATATACATATATCTATCCAGACAAAGATGAAAAGAAAATGGAAGAACGATATATATACATATATGGTTGAAGTGCAAGTGTATTCTCCGCCCGTAGTCATCAGGTATAGGTAACTGTTATTCAACTTAATTTGCATTTGACTTGGCGCATGGACGGCAAAATATATACATATACATACATACATATATATATATATATATATATATATATATATATATATATATAGTATACATATGCGAAAGAAATTGCCTATTTTCGCTCTGTCCGTGAAAGTGGTCGTTAATTAAATTTAAATTATGCGCGACGGCTGCAATTTCTTTTATGTTATTTACATAATAAGTAGAGGAAAAGCTATAGGTCCATATATATATATATATATATATATATATATATATATATATATATGTAGATACATAAATATATCTAGGACAAAAGCTGAGACTTCTGCGCGCAAATAATAACAGGCGCGCTTTGGCTATTCCTGCTCTTTTTTACGAGGCCTCGATTTTACAATCGGTAATGGGCCTGTAAAAATAAGCGTGAAAAATAAGCGCTCTAAGAAAACCGAGCCGCTCCATGCGCTTGATACGGAAAAAAAATACCTTTCAGCGGCAATTCAAAGAAATGAATTACTGGAAAATGGGAGTGTTATAGTAATGGAGCAAATGTAAACATGCAATGAGACGAAGGTCAGGTCCGAAGGCTGTTTCGATTTTAATAAAAAAATTTTTAACAAATTCAATAACTTGAGGGATCGAACTTTGCTCGACGAGAAATTGATGAGATTAATAGTGCATATACTGACATTGAGTTTCATTCATACAAAATAAATTTTAAAACAATTCAAAGTTCTCGAAATACTTAAACCCTAATGAAGATGATCCTAAGGGGAAGGAGCACAAATCCATAGATTAATGAAAATCAAAAAACTGGTACTGCTAACGAATAATTAGTCAACTTCGAATGATAAATGTTTTACGATTCAAATTCAGCAGCTCACCTAACTGTTCTATGTAACAATTGCTGACCAAATTGCCCAACTCTCGGCCAGAAAGGTTCATTGAAGCGTGTACATTTGACAAACATCCTATGGTTCAAATGAATCGGCTAATCAAAATATTCTGTTGAGTAATTCATTAAAATGAAATTTTACAATTCCCGAAACATTTATTTTGAAGCGCATGCATTTGATACGCATTCGACAAATTTGCCATCTTATCAATGTGTTCCAAAAACTCGATCGCGATATCTCCCTCAATCTCACATTGCTTGATAATTCGCGCGCGTATGTATTTTTACAATTTTTTTTCATCCTGATGCTCGATCATCCACCCCCTCTAACGGACAATGGCGAAGAGAGCGAGGTGGGGGGGGGGCGGCAGGGCGCACTGCCAAACCCACATGATTTTTTTTTCCCAGATAATAAATCAACGACGACGCGACGTTGGATTAGCGAAACATATAACATAAATATAATACCGCAATCCTGCGGCGCGCGCAATCGTCCGATTAGGCCTCGCGCCTTATGGGGGTAGCACTTTTTTTTTATTCATCGCGGCCGAGGCGACGCCGCCGCCCCTTCTCTATCCACACTTTGGCCGTACGTCCGTGTATTTTCCCGGAGCGAGTGGGGTGGGAGGGGGGATAAAAGGATGGTAAGCCCGTACCCGGGGCCGGTTTCCCTCGATGGCATTGTGCACAACTGGTCCTTTATTCGTGGTTAAATATATATATATATATGTTTCGAAGCCTATGGGGGCCATAAATATCTCGCTTCTTCAAATATTGGCGCGAGGGATGAAGTATCGCTTTCGGTAAATAGGCAGCGGTGCTTAAATAGTTTATCTTTCTAATCGTGAATGCGCTGGTGTCGTGTATGAATGCTAAAATTATATATGTATTGAAATTGTCTCTATGGAGCCAATATACATGCCATCAATTTTCAGTGACTGGCGTCGTGAGATGAATGATGTATACATGTGTATATATATATATATATATATATATATATATATATATATATATATATATACTCATTGAGCCTACTATACGAAGAATGCAATAAATAAATACAAAAATAATACATTAATATTTTTATTGCTGAAATCATTTTTGTTTTGTTTTTTTTTTCAAATCCTACGAAAAAATAACTTGCTTTACAAAGCTCGTGAGATTATAAAGTGCTTGCTCATATTCTCTCTCTCTCTCTCTCTCTCTCTCTCTCTCTCTCTCCTGTATCACTAATAATTATATAAACTAGTACTAATACTCCAAACTCGTAAAGATATTTCATGTAGGAAACTACGTTTTCCGCAAATGGCTCAAATAATATATTTTGCCATATTTTAAAAAATTATATGAAAAAATGAAAGTCTCATTAGTTTCTACCAAAACGAAATGTCCTTTTTCGAAATACAATCAAATTTATAAATAGGTACAGTATTTTTTTTGTTTTAAAAAGTATAAACTAAAACAACATTAATGGATTGATAAAAAGAAGAGCGCCATTAATATATTAACATTGGATCAGTGTAGTTTTGACTAGAGTTTAATAATTATATAATCATATACTATGGCATCTATAATTAGTAAGACTAAATGTAGTACTCTTGATTATTATATTATAATTATCTGAACTCCGATCTCGTAAAATGATGGAGACGAAATGATTTAATTATGTCGTAACTGACTCAAGCAACCAATGCTTATACTCGAAGTTAGGAAAATATGTTGATGTCAAGATAATGAAATATTCTAGTAAGGCTTTAGATCAGGTTTGTTATGACTATTTTTTTGTAACAATTTTGAACAATAATGGAAAGAACACACTTCTCGCAACGTCCTTGTCTATTGCACAGATGTCAAATTAGTCAGATTAATCGGATTGCTTAATTATGAAAAAAGCTTATCTGTAAGAGAGATTTATTAAATTCAGTTATTAGCTTGAAATTGAAGGGAAATTCCTGAGAGGATGTTGGAAATATGTTATAAAACAGAAATCTATTGACAGAACGGAACCATATCATTAAAGTTTGCGATACAGAAATGTCATCTAATACATTTGTCATCCCTTCTCTATAGGACTTTGCAATCTTATTTTGTATGATAACAGACCGATAGAGTAAGAGAGAAAAAGGAATAGTCCGTCCAAGAAAAAAATAACTAATAGAAGTAAAAAGTAAGTTTATCATATATTTGTATATATTTTTATAAGTTACTGTTCAAAACCACATTATCCTTTGATTGCTAAATAATTACGCCGTAATTAGAAAGTAAGTTTTTTTAATTCTACTATCAAATCATTTTGAAAAAATTTACTTTTTATTAAATATATTTAAGATGACTCTAATTATTCTTTCAAATAATGGCGAATCATGTTAAATTAGCAACGAAAGTCAAGGGTAAATTACATCGACACTTTTTTCAATCATTAACAATTTTTCTATTTTTGATCTGAGAGAAGATAGCTTATTCAAATTTTGTTTATAATATAATTCTCAGAAATGATATTTTAATTACCGAATTATTAAACAGCAGTATAAAGTTAGAAAGTTTAGCAATTGAAAAGTTTACTTGTTTCTAAAACTCTACTAAAAATATATTTTTCAACTATTACCAATTGCGAATCATTAGTTTATAACTTAGAGTTGCTTTCAAATTTATAAAAATCTATTGAAAATAATATTTTCTGTTGTCTAGCAAATATGATTTCGAATTGCACAAAGTAAAATCCTTTTCAAAGAAAAAAATATTGTATATAGTAAACAAATCATAACAGATATTCATATTTCTACTTGCTGTGAATCTATTTGAACAGTATAAATTAAAATTTTTTTACAGAAAAAAGCTCTATTTTTGAAATGTTTTTCAATGCTTCCATTCTCACATTGCTGTGTATTATATTTCTAGAAGAAACAACTGCTTATGTAAGTTAAAAAAATTGCCTATTATCTCTTAATTCTGTACGTTACTATACGATACTCTTACATACTATACGATACATTACTATACGATACTCGTACATGGCATAAAAAAGCAATTTAGTCGAACTCTCGAAATTATTAATTATACAGTTATAATTGTAAACGATATACTTTAAGATAGAGATCTTATTTTTTTCCTTATATTTTAGATTATAATCGACAGTGTAGAAACTGTATATATAAAACCAAAATATTTAGCACAATTCGACACTTATCTATCAAACGCACGAACTACAGATGCTGAATTACATATAGATATACACGTTACAAACGCTTTTCCAAATGATTCAATAGTAAGTTAATCCAGATTCCATTGTTTATTATCATTCTTTTTAATGATCCAATCATAATAATTGGAGCAATACCAGTTTCTAGCAACAGCCTACTCGTCTTTTTCCGGATTACAAGTATTTGAGCAATACAGTGCAGAAATCTGTAACCCTAATACAGAGTTCGGAAACTTGCCACAATATTTGGAGGATTTGACGGAAAATGGTGTTCATTGTATATTGGAGGTCATTATTAATTATTTTATACTTGCTTAATAAAGCAATCTTCAGAGACAATTAATCATGCATACTTATCAAATGTATTATATTCATACAGGGGACTCAAAAAATGCTAAAGAATGCTGGCTTTTTCGATATAGAATTATTGATATCGAACGAGGAAGCGAAATATTGGTTTCCCTTAACAAATATTAACACAATTTCATCTGGCGGAGAAGTTATTGTACAATATAAAATTACTGCTACCAATCACGTAGATGAAGATATAGAATTTGATTAACTTAGGTTATGCTAGCTTATGTACATACGAACGATAAAAATGAAACTGTAACGATTAAGAGTATTACGATATTTTTTATTAATTAAAAATTTCTTCTATGAGTCAGACAATTGCTAAGTTATCAGCTAAACTATGAAGGATTTTCTATTTATCTACTACTAATATATAAATATGTATAACGTGAAATTTTTAGGGATTATAGAGTAGAATGTTGACCTGTAATTAAATTATTGGCTGAAGGTTAATTTTCTTCAAATTAAACGTCAATATGTTTACGACGTATAACCTTTCGTATAACTTATGAGTTTCTATAGAATCATTATCATTCTATTTGGTACATCTTATAATTTTTAAGTCCCGAATGATAGCGAAGGTAAACATGCTTGTTGATAAGTTTGACGAAAAATACTGTTATAATCATATTGTTCTCGACATTGTCGGCATATAAAGTATAAGTTTGGAGCACTGGAGTAGTTTATATTGTTGAAAATCTGATCAATATTTCTCAAGAATCAATCAGTGATATTTTTTATGGATTCCTTGATGACTTTGATGTATGAGTCAGAACTCTATCTTAGAAATACAAGTTTTGTAGATTAATGTATAAAATAATTAGAATTAAAAAATTAAAAAATAAATCATAAAGGATGGTCAAAAAATCCTTGATACATCAAATAGAAAACTTTTCCATTAATAAACTTCAGGTGTAATTGAGAACATCATTCTTTTCTGAAGTTGATAAAAATGAAACAGAATAATTCTTATTCTAAATCTTATTCGTAAATTATAAAAGCAATGCTTTTCAGTGAATATGAATGTTATAAAGAAATCGAGAAATAAATGTATAGCATTGTATAAAAGATAAATCATGTAAATTTGAAGAATTCTAGAAAGACATTATTTTAATTGTTTCTAAAAACTATTATGACTTTTTCTAAAATAAAACTTGCCCACGGCCTCGATGACGAGAATAAATATGCTACTATAATTTGTACTCAATCTCCTACTGCCCAAATAGGATTTATTATTCATATAGCCTTACGATTGAAGATCAAGAAAACGCCGCCCAGAGCCCACCCATTTGTGACTGTCCACTCATTCTGCAAAAGAGTCAAACGATTGTGGCATCGTTAAGTCTTTAATGATGTGATCAGAATACGAAATTATTACCCTCAATCTAATTAGGCCGAATGACTAATTCTATTAATTATTATCCTGCCATTTTACGACCATCTAGTTTGCTGTAATCTTGGTTCTCCTTCAATGACTGTTTTATTGAAAGGTGGCAGTCCTATACGAGCTGCCATTTTGTTGTTATTTTATGCTGTAGTTTGAATTCTCTCACTAGATAAAGAAAACGCCTATTGCTCGGAGCCTTTGCCATCAGCCTTTAAAACCAAGTGTTGTCATAGAGCTCTTTTAGTTTACCACTAAGCGAACTACTTTAACATATTATAGTTGTTTATTCCATTTAAGTTTGTTATCTAAGTACCAAGGTGTTGATTTAACATTATTAGTGAGCTTCAACGTCTATGGTAAGCTTAACGTTTGATTTCTTAGATATCTCGGTAACGACTTTTTCCTACGTAACGATGAGGCTGGCTAGCGGCCTGTCCTACAATGTCTATCAATACATTTTATTTTTCAATACGTACTGTTTTACGCACATGGAAAAAAAACTCAAAGAGCATGATATTACTAAACAGTTTACGGTTTTCGCGATTGACTTTGATTAGTTGCCATTCAATAGTTTGAGTTTCAATAGAATTCTATGTCCAACGAATAACTTCAGAATTATCAAATTATTCAAAAGTGTCTCTTATAGATCTATAAAAATTCCACACTTGAGTTTAATGTGTTTTCCTGATAATTTTAAATAGTGTAGGAATATCACAACATGAGAGAATGACAATAGTGTTTGGATCTGTTGTGTTTATTGTTATTCTTCAGCTCCTATTATATATTCAAAAGTTCCCTTTAATAGTATCACATTTATTTGTGCTTTTAATGCGCTTATTTTTTAAGCCATCAATCTTTAGGTTATATAATAAGTATTGTTAAATTTTACAGTGTGTAGTAATGAGTTTTTTAGCAAAAAATTACAAAAAATTTTTTTTAAACAAAACAAGAACCCTTAATACTCATAAGTATATAGCATAATGACATAAAGGTAACAAAATATTGACTATATTTTTTTGTTACTATTTTCATCATGATCTAGATAAGCTACTTCTGAGACCGTCCTTGTTAAGACCACATAGTGAACTTAGTATCATTAATCGGATTACTAGAAAACAACGTTATCTTTAAAAAAAACTATATATTAAACTTTGATCTACTAATTAGAGTAATTTATTTCCTTATAAAAGATGGAGAATGCTATAAAACAGAAGTTTTATTACGACACCGGATTAAATTATTAGCCTTTGCATACTGATCCATTCATCGCCTATTCACTTTAGATCTCTTTAAGTTTCTCATTTTTATAGCAAGAGAAAGAGAGAGAGATATAACGATAATTAGAGAAATAGAACGAAAGGAGTAAGTTTGTCAAATATTTGTATATATCTTTATCTTTTACTTTCCTGTATGACTTCATCCTCATACAGAATCGAAATCTGGATTTGGCTTTATCTCCAAATCTAATCCATCTGTCTACGCCTCATTATCTGTACAATACTAAAGAAGTATGTGTTCAGTAGCCACGCTATTCAGTTTAATTTTCAAATAATTTAAAAAGAACATTTGTTCAGTTTCTCTTTGATTTGAAAATATATAACGCGTATAAAACTTATCTCATAATTGGATTTTCTGAAAAAGATAACAGATTTTAAAAAAATAAAGAATTACTTTCATTTGTCAAGTTGGACAATAGAAAACTTTTACAAAGTCTGTTTACAAAATGTACAAAATTTTTTCTATTGGAATTTAAAGAAATTTGTCTTCAGCTAATGAAAAAAGTGACGAATAATTTTAAACCCTTGATTTGTTTTTAAGTTGCAGTATCGCGTTTTTATTTATTTTTATGGAGAGTATTCAAATTCTTGGATAGGTTTTACAAACATTTATTTTTTTTAGTATTAAATTCAAAGAAAGTTAAGATTTAAAAAAACTTTATTTCAAGGATTACATAGGGAGATATTTCTTGTTTATGAATTATTCGTTAGCATTGTAGATATATTTAATTGATGGATCGTATAAATTAATCTTTAACTATATACAGTGACCTGGAAAAAGAAAACAAAATATATCACTCAAAATAATTATATAATGTTTTTAATTTAAGAAAATATTTTTAAACTTTAAGAAAAAGATGTACTAGTTATTTACCAAGAAACAGTTTACTTCATAATAGATATTTTCGTGCAGTGCGCGAATAATTGAAAAATCTATAAATAATTTTTTCTATACAAAGTTGATCGAAAACATTTATTCTAGTTATTGTTTGTACGCCGTATTGATGGCTTGATAACCAAAAGATTTTCTGATATCAGAATATACTCTTTTTTTAAACTAGCCTAATATTTTTAACTACCTACTCATACCTACTTTATTCATATTGCTGCTCGCATATATTTAAATCATTTTAAAATGTTTACAGAAGAAAGTTATATTGTTAAAATGTTTATCAATACTTTTGTTCTTGGATTACTAAGTATTTTCTTGATAGGCGGAACGACTGCTTATGTAAGTTAAAAATTAAATTTTGTTATCCTTAATTTTATAAATTGCTGGTTATATAGGATAAACATGAGCTTTGTACTTAAAATTTCACCTAAAACATAAATATTATTTTTTCTATTTATTAGATTACAATTGACAGTGTAGAAACTGTAACTACTAAAGCAAAATATCTAGCAGAATTCACTACATACCTTTCAGACGCACGAACTACAGACGCTCAATTACATATAGATATACATGTGACAAGGGATTTCCCGGAAGATACAATCGTAAGATAACATAAATTGAACTAATTATCATTTTGTTTAATCCAGTCTTCATAATTAGAAAAATGCTAGTTTGTTTCAACAGCATATACATCTGATTTTGGATACTTGAATATATTCGACAAATTCGTTTCCAATATTTGCGGCGCTAACCCAAAGTTCGAGAACTTACCAAAATATTTCCAAGATTTAACGGAAAATGGCGAGCATTGTATATTGAAGGTCATTATTAAATATTATATATTATATTTCATGAAATAATAATTGGGCGGAATTATCATGTTTACTTATCCTACCTGTAATACAGGATTCTCCGAAAACACTTAGCAACGCTGGCGTTGTTGACATTGATTTATTAATACCACATGACATAACTGACAATGAGTTTACTTTGACAAATATTAACTCAATCATGTCTGACGGAATAGTTATTGTACAATATAAAATTACTGCTACTAACCATGTAGAAGGCAAAATGGACTCTGATTAACTTGTATCATGGTAATTTATGTAAATTTGAACCATAAAAAAACTGTTAATATTAACATTATTTTCATTTGTCTCAATTTTAACAGTGCTACTTTTTTCAGATTTTTAATAAGCTATACGCTAAATTCTACAGGATGTTCTATATATTTACTACTAGCGCAAATGTTTGTCACAACAATTATAATATCTTATGATTGTACATTTGATTTGAATCTTGACTTCTGTATAAGTTAATTTCTGGTCTTCAACTTGTGTCAAATAAGCGTCAATATTCTTAGACCCTACAATGTTTTTCTATTCCATGTGTATATTATGATTGTGTTTTGAAGATGACAATACGTTTATTTATAAAAATCTATAACTTCAAGAGAATTTTAGGAAATAAAGCGGTGCCAATTTTATTAGTAACGGTAATACTTTAATAATTTATCGAGACTAACATTTAGACGAAAAAAGATGTCAGAAAAATAAAAGATGAGACAGGGTTCAGAATACTACATTTCCTAATAGGATAATGGAATCGATAAAAATGAAACAGTATTGATAAATACGATTTTGACTATTTTGCAAATAGAACAGATTCTGCTATGATGCTCTGAAGCCAATTTATCGACCTGTCAAGCATTATAATTTCACAGTATTTTGAAGCTTAGTGCCTTAATTTTTTAGACTTTTATGTATTATACTGTATTAATTGACTGTTTAGTTGTGAAAAGTTAATGGCACTTTTTATCCAGCTTAAGTTTCACTAATTGGTAGATATATCGATTGTGCAACTTATAAGCGACTGAACAGTATCACCATAAATCTCATCTAATATCGTTGACCTAAAATATCTATGTGGAAGCTTAAGCTGAATTTTTTTCTCTCCAATAATTTTTCTATTTCGTTTTGTAATAAAATTACGGGCCTATCTGAATTCTCTCTATTTGTTTTAAATATTCGTGATCTGTAAAGTTTATGTATAAGGAACAAAGGTGGCTGCAAGATGTATTCACTGAATAAAGTCAATTTTGATATGTTAAAAAAATTTATATATTCATTAATATTCATTCTTCCCACTTCCCAGTAATCCCCATAAAATATTATAAACACGTTCCAGTCCATTTCCCAGTCCTTAAAGCATTTCTCATAAGCAGCTTTTGGTATAACCTTCAATGTCTGCTTACTCAGTCGCGGAAGACTTTCAGCGCTTCGGTGTAATTTTCAATTTCCAAAATTACAAAAAAAAATCGCACAAGTTTAAATCTAGAACATACGAAGGCTCAGGCACGATTGCGACGCTGCTCTCCATTTCTCCTCTAAACAGCACGAATATACCAGATATTATCGATATAACCTATATTAGAACCACGTGCAGTACGTATTAATAATAATAAATAAATAATAAGTAATCGAAAGTCTAATATATACCACCCTTGATGTCTGTTAGATTTCTATTATTTAAATTTATACAACAGAAATAAGCTTTTAAATAAATAGAAAGATACAAGATCTTTAAAAGCTAATTATTGATCAAAATAATTATTACAATAATAAATGTTATTGAGTACTCCGATTAGTCAATCGGTATTCTATCTCTTATAAAACATCCACTTCGCCATCCCGCTTACTATGAAGTAAGGTGTTTACGTTTAGTCGAAACTCCTGTATTTTCATTTCGAAATCCCCTTCGCTCGGGTTAAGTTTATAGGGACCTGTCGTTTTCAGTGCAATGGTGCAAAAAATATTACTTTTTTTCCCTTTTAGGTAACAACTTTCAATTCATCCTGAAATAGTCTTTTGGCTCATTAACTCAATTTTTACAATCATAACTAACATCGTAATATAGCATCATATGTAGGAAAATAAATATTTATAAAATAATACTATCTGGGAGTAAAATAATAAAAATATAATAAAATAATAAATTTAGGAATGATTAAACGATTAATGAAGATAAAATTAAATGAATAAAGCTATAAATAAAAATCTACTATATTCTACTACATCGTTTTCAGATACTTTTAAATAAAATTGAAGTAACCTTCTTCGGAAAGAATTTGAGCACCTAATGTAAATATCAGCGTATGAAGATTAATTCGACCAGTTTAATATATATATATATATATATATATATATATATATATATATATATATATATATATAAACGCTATCTTTCGATGGATTGCAATTCACATTAATCTACAAGTTAAATGAAAAATTTTGTAAAAGAGAGTCAAGAGCATGTTGTAAATTAAAATTCATATATATTTTACAAAACGACACGAGATTATCAGCCTTTACAGTCTGATACATTTCACAGACGAGGAAAATGAAGAGATTCGATAAAATATATTCCATTCATATTGATATGCAAGTTTTTCAAACACTTGTATTTATCGTTGCCTTTTACACATCTTCGCAGATGAGGAATCTGGATCTGGCATTGTTTCCACGCGTAATTTATCGTTTTTAAACCTCATTCATAAAAAGAACTCAATATTTTCGAAATAATAATTGAACAAGAGCGATTAGAGTTTGTGTAAAATAATTTTCGAAAAGTATTTTATTCGTCTTCTTTTCTTTGACCTTTCTATTATTGATTCAAGAAAAAAATATCCAAAATGAATAAATTAAAAAATTCATACATTTTTTTTCTCGAGACTATAGTCCACCTTTGTCTTCATTGAATGGTATCATTTATCAAATATTTGGCAACTGAACACAATGTAACAATATAATTGATATGTTAGAATGCATTTCATCAGTTTTATCGTCCCACCTAGAAGTTGCCCGTCTTCCCCTCCGGCACCTAATGATGACAGATAATAAATATTAAACAAACTAAATTTAACAAAATAGAAAGGAGAGAAAATAATTGCTTCTCTCATTCGTAGATATTTTTGGATATTCAGTGAGCCTTATTATTTAGTACGAACCATTTATGAATTTGCTGATTGATATCGACAATTATAGTTGCAAATTTTATAGCGTAACTAGAACTAGATTGGTTCGTAATTCTTTATTTTTACAAATATACATTTTGATTTATTAAGCAATTATAATTAATATTTGTGATGTTTTTAAAAAAAATTTTTTCGGTAGATAGTTATAAATTTGAAATTGGACACCCTGTACCATTGTCGTCGTATGCTATTGATAGTGTAGGATTTAGGATTATTCTCTTGTACTATGAATTGTTTTGTATGATTGAGACAGTTGCTACTATTTAATTATAGGAAAACGATCTTGACATCTTATTATGATATTATAGACAATTAAAAAATACAAGGGATCTTTACAAAAATTTTATCAAAAATCAGCTTTTGGTTGAAAAAAAAAATTAATATAAAAATTGACAAAGTCCTTTCATGTTTAATCTTTATTATAGTACAAAATTATGATAATAAGGCTCCATATTTCAAAAGAAATATTTAAATACATGAATCAATTTAAATATAATGAATACTTAATTCTCTATTTAAAATTATCTTTGACTTAGACTTAATTCTTTACGGAAGAAGAGAATATATCTATATCAGTTTATCACAGCTTTAATTTGTGTATTGCTGATAAGTATTACATTTCTGGAAGTAACATCAGATTCTGTAAGTTAAAAGATTAATTGTTTAGTCTTATTGATTGTTTTGTGAATAATAATTGTAAACTAAATTATTATTTATAATTTATTAAAAATTTAAGGAAATAAAACTATTCTAAAAATTAACAAATGCATTTTTAATCTTATTTCATTTACTTGCAACGATTCTTGAAAAATCTGAGTTCAATTCAAGTGATCAATTTCGTAAAAAAAATGGTTATTATCATTATTTATTATATGTTCTACTAAATAATTAAATAATACATACATACATACATATATATATATATATATATATATATATATATATATATATATATATGGGAAATAAATATACAATTTAATATAATGCTATCTTACTTAGGAAAACAAAATTAAACACAATATAGTATCACAAATAGAAAAAGTCTTGAGATGTTATTATTACATAATATCTCATTACTAATTATTTGTAATATAGATGAAGAATTACTAACTCATCATTACATAATTATATTCGAAGTGATATGTGCATATATAAGCTATACGAATAAAATTTAACGTAATATGATCGTTCCTATTTTTTTATTGATTCATTTCCGTTACGATTTTTGCTTAAAATTTTCTTTTTATTTAAAATGTTACAAATTTAGTAATAAATTATAACTTGAATTTGGAAGCATGTTCTAGATATATATTACTGAAAAACAAATCTTTAATATACAAATTATTGATTGTAATTACATAAAATTTATTTATTATAATAAATTTATATTTTATACTTTATTTTAATTTAATTTATTTAATTTTATTTTTATATTATATGAAGTTATTTAACAAAAAGGAATTAATAAAAAATTAATTTTTTTAGGGTAATGTGACATTTTTTATACTTTTGTATATATAATTAAAAAATATTTCTTACTTGCTACATGTGTTACTTCCGGTATGTCAAGCTATTTTACATATGATTAAACAAAATATCGACAAAAATATTTTTATAAGTATGCTAATTGGCTAACTTGGCTTTAGCATTATTTCATTCATTCTCAATTATATCGTAGAGAATATAATTAATACAGAATATCAAAAAGCAATGAAAGAAAATTTGTTTTTTTTTTGTCGAGTAATAATATTAACATCTCGCCATTTATGATCTCTTATTATCATTACTGTATTTTAACATTTTCTTTATGATTTTAATCCGTGCGGGTATAAATTTTAACTTATTAGGATTCTATGTCATTATATCTGAATTTTTAATCAGCTTAAATTTTTCTTTACAGAGGATGACGATATTTTTTGAAATGTTGATCAGAGCTCTAAGACTTTCCCTCTTCAGTATTATTTTTCTAAACGAAAAATCTGACGCTTATGTAAGTTGAGAATAAATTGTCAAATTCTTTAAATTGTCAATTACTACTTACAGAGTATTGATAAACTATAATTGTTCGAAATGAATTGAAAAATACGATTGAGAGCAACTCTCAAAATCCAGATAAATACTCGATACAGCAATTGTATACGCTTAATATATCAAATATTTATTTTACACAGCTTCGAACTAGAATTTTTTTCTGCAATTTTTTAGGTATTAGTTCAGAGTGTAGAAGCAGTAGTTGTAGATTCAACGTATCTGGAAACATTTGAAGTCGCTCTTCTTAATCCAAACACAACAAATGCCAAATTATCCGTAACATGGCACGTGAAAAAAAATTTGCCGGAAGATATACAAGTAAGTCTATCTGGAATTAGCGTATTTTTGATTCATAATAATAATTATGATTACAATTTTAGTTACTAACGAACATCTTCCAAAATCTTGTCACTGGAGAGCGTAAATTATTAAAGAAGAACGTTGAGAAGATTTGTAACAGTAAAGATTTTCTTCCCCGATTCTTGATGAAATTAAAAGTGAAAGGCTCTCCTTGCCTACTAACGGTTATTATATTACAATTTTTAATAAAATAAAACTTAGATGCGTTTGCTGATACTTATTTGTGTATTATATTTGTAGGGTCCTAAAGTGACATTCGATGACGCCGGCTTATTCGATGTGCAATTGTTAATATCTGCACAACTGTCTAAGCATCAGTTTGGTATAGTCAATTTCCACAGTATATTGTCTGGAAATCGCATTATTGTACAGTATAAAGTTTCTTCTACGAATTATGTAAAAGAGCAACCTAACCTAGTGGATCATCATGGCCATCATGACCATCACGACCAGCATATCCACCATGACCACCATAACCATCATCACCACCAACACCACCATCACCATCATGACCATCATGATCATGATGATCCGCAGGTTATTGATAAATAGAAATAGAAGTATAAATAATAATAATAATAATAATAATAATAATAATAATAATAATAATTGTCTTAAAGACTTAAGTAAAAAATTGCAAATCACATGAATAATTCTAATTAAGGTCTTAGACTGAGCGAATTCATATATTCAGATCTATCCAAATAGATTAATAAAAATAATAAATAAAAATTTTTCTGTGACTCGAAGTAGTAAAATATATTATTATATTATAAATATATTATTTAATTAATGTATAAGTGTGCTGAAATTTCGATTTTTTAATGTAATGATTAGAGTGTACCAAAAGCTAAAGAAATCATCAGTTTGACAAAGAAAATTTGCCCAAATCATCAAACAAATGATAGATACGTGGAGCATATTAATAATAAATAAAAAACTATATAAGTAGCCAGATGACAATTAAAAAAAAGTGTAAAGAAGATTCATTTAATCTTGGAGGGCTCTGAATAGTATCAGCATTAGCTTCCTAGATGTAAAGGCACACCCATAGCTATATGCACGAATATCGTTATTATCGTAAGCTCACCCAGAAATGTTCATATTCGTATACTATTTCTTTGTAAAATTATATATAGGGAAAAAAATTCTGCTATATGCAAGAATCGATAATCTTAGTGAATGTTGTATTCAATAAATTATTTAACTTTTTATGATTATAAATTTGAAAAAATAATTGTTTATTGTAAATCGAAAAAGGGAAAATTTACTGGATAATTTTATAATTAATGCTACTGTTACAATAATAGACAATTGAATAGATAGGATGATCTAGTTATAGATAAATATTATAAGTTAGATAATAATTATTATATCATAATTATAACATAATTTTTATAGTAATACAATTAGTATAGCTAATATGTAAAATAGACCATAATGATAAGTAAATTCATTGTAATATTGATATATCGATTTTGTCATTTTATAATTAAAAATACATCTAAACATACTAATATCAAATCGTTTATTTTATTCTAGATTGATGAAAAATTCAACTAAGACTTATAAAAATTATTTAAGCTATTTAATTGAATTGCAATGAAATGTTTTAAAAAATTTAAGGAGAACGTAAAAAATAAAATAATAAAAATTGAACTTAAATTCTAAAGTATCAAAAGTACTTATTAAATTTTTTATTGAAAAGGTAAGTGCGATCCTTATTGTTACCCACGCTTTCCTTTTCGGCCAAAAATTTCTTGAATATTTTTGATACTCTAAATTTAGGATCAGTTTTTTTAATTTTATTTTTTAGTTTTTACTTTAATTTTTTACTTTTCAGTCCGAATTTTTGATTTTGTTTTCTTTTTTTATAGTAGATTTTTGAAAAAATGTTGTATTTTTTTAAATTTTGATTACAATATTTTCAATATGAAATATTTCATTCTCATCCAAGTTTAGTTGTAAGTTTATTCCATATCTACAGACATTTTCAGCCCCTTGGGGCATATACGGGAATGTACCCAATTTATTTTTGAAGATTTTAATATATACAATATTATTATGCTAAATAGATCGGCGAAGGGTATTAAGACGTTCATTTACCTTAAAAGTGTAAAGGAAATGTTTAACACGGTAAGTCGAGCGAAGACACATAAAATATTATAAATTATCGATTAAAGTTCCTCCAATTATCCGAGAACGTAATAACACAAACCTTCAACGGTAATTGATATTTTTTATTATTGCTCGATGAATTTTTGATCGATACTCATTTTGCATGTATTTCTTCTTGGGTTATTCAATAAATCAATACGTCCATTGCATTAGAAGCATAAGTACGCTAAAATCAATATGAATAAATATTCTACATATTAAGTCTTGAAACTCAACTACCTTTAGCTGGATGCTATACTAATCAAACTAACTATAATTGAGATGAATCGCTTTTAAAAAAAAAAAATCATCACCGCATTAATTCTGACATGAATTTGGCAAAATTAACAGGATCTGCAGTCTAATTTAAGAATACTTTATCTCTTAATACACAATTCAGAATCTTTAATTTTAATCTGAAAATCAAAAAATATAATTTTTTAAAAGATTATTGAGAACAGATTGACAAAACATAGCTCTATTTATACAAAGGACATACATTGTACGCATTTATTTTTTAACCTCTTAGTCGCCATTTTTGCGCGAATCTGACCAATTAATTAATTTCTGAAAGATTGCTAGATAGAAAAAGAAGAGAACGAGGGCGACGAAGAGTATAATTAACAGAAGCGATAGTGATAAATTTAAAATAATGCTTTTATGTTATGTATAAATTTTTTTCTCTCATTAAAGGCTTTATAATTGTAAGAAATAAAGAATCTAATGGACTATTATCCCTAATACTAATTTTCCTCTCTCCCCATTACTTATACTAGAAATCTGAATAATTGTGATATAGTCCACGATTATAAAAACATATTTCATCGAAGTCCGTGGAAAGTTATGGCTTCTCGGATAGAAATGATGAAATCGACACTGAAAAATTCGAAGAAAAGTATCTACATCGCAAGGCATTGGTAAGTCCAGTTTTACACGAAACTATTGCAAAAAAATCATTAGTAGTTCATTTTTGTAATTAAAAATGGCCACATATGGAAGAAGAAAAGGTTTTTTGTACGAATTGTTGTTAGTTCGCAAATAAATATATTAGCCAATGAAAAAATTGGCATTGAAGTTGTATCTAAATTATTTAGTTTCATTTTCCAGCTTTTTAGGTACACAAACATTATATATAGTGTATGATTTACAATTATCTATATACATATATAATTATTTTTTGTGCATTCTTCGTAAAAGAGGCATTGTTTCCAATCGTCCAATATAAAACTGAAAATTGATATTCGAAACGATTTTCAATCATATTGTCCAATATTAGTTACTGAATTATTGAAGATCCTTAACAGCTGCATAATGTCAGATTATACAATAGCTATAACCTTTAGTTTCACTATATTCTCTTTTAATAATGTCATTATGAATTAAAGTAATATTTATAGCAAATACATAATGCCAGATATAACGCAATTTATCTCTCCCTCGATCTTTCCATGGCTACGCCTCCTAATGTGATATTTTGAATTCTGCAGGTGAGAGGCGACGCTGCCTCATTGATTCGAAGCTACCTCGAGCCGATTTACGGCGAAAATGTGCTGGACACTTTAACGAGGCAGGCTCGCGACATTCTGGTCTGCGCTTATCACGGGAACCTGGAGAATTTCGTCAAGTCTTACCTATCGCCAGCAGTGAAACTCCTCAGCGAAGTTAAACACGTCGCTTCTAAAAAGGTCAGTAGTCAGTGTAGTTGCAGCATTGTGCAATTTTTGCATACACATATTTACCGGCAAACGTTTAGGTCTCTTGGTCTTTCGGTAATTTATATTCTTGTAATATTCCTGGACGTTTCAAATACATTTATATAATAATGTCTAGCACAAATTTATAATAATCATTCGATATAATAAATGCTCTTGGTTCACACGGATACGCAGAGAATTCAAGGTAAAGAAGAATTTACTTGGTATATCCATAAAGAGGGCGGAAAGTGAAGATTTAAAAAAAAATTGACAGTCGTTCATTGTGTAAAATTTCAATATCTCGTTAATTATCATTTTGAATCGATCGTTATTCGAATTAAAATTTATATACGTATAATAATAAATATATAATCGATCGATTGTTTCATAAAAAAATTTCAGAGAAAATGCAACATTCATGGGCGAAAAATCATCATAATTTCACTAAAGCCACAATTTAAGCGAGACAATCGTTACTTTACATCGTATCAAGAATCAATAATAAACCTAATTTCTCGTTTATGTCATAATGTATGTATCTAAAATTATTATTACATTAAAATTTGAAAAATATTGCCCTTTGCTATTCATTCGAGATATACGATTACAATTTGCGTAAATCTCATTTCCATTAAGTTTGCAGGTACGTGTATTAAATAGGAAAGTAAATAAGGGGACTTGATTAATGAATTAGTAATTGTTCGCTGCTTCGTGGAGCATACTCTTTATAATTCGACTTCGATCCACTTTCACATCGAACGATTGATCGCTGTGCTAATATCAAGCATCTATGGCCACGATAAATAAATAAAAGTACGATGCGACTGTATGATTTCGTTCGGAGAATAACGCTCAAATTATGCATTAGCTTCCGACTGTTTAACCTTTGTCCGGATCGCTGGTTTAACATTTACTTGAAGGTAGCCAAAAATTTTCAATCGTCCTTTCCAATTTTTTCCTTCTTTTTAACGAGTTTCAGAATAATGAGATCAATAACGAGATTATTGATTTCTCGAAAACCAATGCGAGGCTCATTTATTAAACAATTTTTCGTCCGCGCGAACTTTGAACAGTGCTTGAGAACCGCAGCGAAGTTGCCGGTCGAAGCTCCCATCGGAACATTCGCGGGCGAGGGATCGAGGCCGTGCGCAGACCGAAGGCGCGAGCCATCTTCTCCCCGCGGCTCGTTCAAAATTTATCGAGTTCGAATTAGAGTGTGTGTGCATGTACGTTAATCTCATTTCTCTCGCGCAGATATGTATGTTTTATACAGATATAATTTTATCCGTCTGCGGGAGCGGAGTACCGAGCATTTGTGCATATATTGAATTTGACCAATAATTATGTCGGCAGTATCGGATTTCGCATAAACGGGGTTAAAATTTACATTCCAAATAAAATGTCACGTTCTTGCGTTTTAGCTTCAAA
>JACCIC010000274.1:17500-187500 GCA_018907035.1 Sycobia sp. Sy_11 | reverse complement strand
AAGTCATTCAGGGTAAGCTTTTTTAGTAATGACGCCGCATAAGCATCCGAGCCCATCTTTTCTGTACTAAGATCTGCGCGTTTTGATTGTTTTTTTTTTCTTCGAAATCCTATAGTAATGCGGATGATGCGGGATTCGAAAGAAAGGCGAATAAGCTTTTGCGATTTCGTGAGTTTTATAAAATATTCTTTGTATCAAAAGTTACAGGTTAGAATCTTGTATCTAAATTTTTATAAAAATAGAACGAATGGAGGATATATATATATATATATATATATATATATATATATACATATATTATTAAATAAAGTTTATTTTCAAAATGTAAATGAAATTTCAAGCTCAAACAAGCATATCGAATAGGTTTAGAAAACTTATAATGTTATTATAAATTAAATTGACACTTCAACTAAAAAAGAAAAATCAAATTGCATTTATAAATAAATGACGTAGAAATTGGGATATTGAAAACTGCCGACGATTTATTTATTTTTTGGATTTATATGCAGCAGAATTGATACGTTAAAAAAAAAGCCGCTCTGAAATACCGATAATCGGTCAAAAGTCCGCTCGACCCCAAAACAGCCCCGGATCCTTCCTCCTCCTCCCGTCCCCGCGTCGTAATAAGGATATAATGGCGCTCTCTTCGATATTCGACACTCGCATCTCGTGTGTATGTGTGTGTGTGTGTGCGCGCGCGCGCGTCCTCCCGTAAAGCCGCGAAAAATAACGATCACGTCGTCGATCCTTGATCCGATGCGTACATATGCGCGTATAGCCTCGTGTATATGCATGTATACATGACGTTCGATGGGCTTTATATATATATATATATATATATATATATATATATATATATATATACATATACAGATATGAGTATATGTATAATTACAAATTCTCGAACGAAGAGTCGCCGTATTAAACCTCGACAATTTCATTCGCGCCGGGGGGTTCTCGTATAATGGATACGTTCCCTTTCGGCCGCGGGGTGGGGGTTGTTGGTGGGAGAGGGGGGAATAAAGAGCAGAAGGCAGGTAGAAGAGGAAGAAGTAGAAGAGGAAGAAGAAGAAGAAGAAGAAGAAGAAGAAGAATGAAAAGTCCCGCGAAAACTTGCGTCCAGAAGCGAGCGGCCACGGAGGGTAAGCGAAGCATGCTGAAAAGGGCGGCCTTACGCGAACGCGCGCGCGCGCGCGTGCGTGTGCGTGGCGAATCGCCGCGCGCCGTTCATAAGCTCGCGTGTAATGCGATGGGCGCCCGCGCCGCGCGCGCTCGCGCGCATTGTACGCGAGCGGCCTCTCGACGCGCGGCAGAAAAATCACTTTCGGCGCCCTTTGTGCACCGGCCTTTGCTTACCCCCCCCCTCCCCCCTAGCCGTCCCGGACCCTCTTTGCCTCGTGAGCGAGTCACTTGCTTTCGGGCATTCGTTGCGCGCAATTTGCACTTGAAAAACTTCTTGTGCTTCCTCTTTTTCTTCTTCTTCTTCTTCCTCTTGTTCTTTTTCTTCCTTTTCTTCTTCCTTTTCCCCCGCCTCTCTTGCTTTCTTCGCGCGTTCGTAATTCAAACTCGTCGCAAATATATATGCTATTCTGCGTGTTTGTCAGGCAATGGCGTTTTATATCGGATTCGTATTATTTTATTTGTCGCTGCCTTTCTTTTTCACGCTTATATCTACTTTCATTTTAGTTTTTGTACGTCTGTATTAGTGCGAAATGTCAATGAATTAAAAATATTAACGACAATTTATTAATTCAAATTTTTGGAAAGTAGTTATACAAGGAGATCTAAATGTATTCATACTGATCACTAATTATTGTAATATTATATATTTTGTTATATAATATATGTTCTGATATTTTAATAAATTGTATGAGTTTAGAGAATTTACTGCTACATTTAATCCAATTAAATTCATATCAATCAGTCCATTAATTAGTCATGGAAATGTTCCATTCATTATATTTCAAATATAATATGATCTAAAGAGAGAATTCCAATAAAGTCCACTTATGTAACTTTAATTCATCAAATGAAATACAATAATCAGCGAATTCATCTAGGGAATCCATAAAGTCAGAATTTATTATCGATAACACTGATAATTAGATATTTGTTAATTTCTGGTCGCATGAATAAATAATAAAGATAAAGGAATTAAATGATTGTGAACACTTTATGAGAGAAAAACAATATTATGTAACTCTTCGCGGGTAAACATAATCAAAATAAACGCTCGTCGCAATACAATTATGAACTACTTACACACACATGGTAGCTTAATATAACAGTTATCGCGTTCGTGAACTCAACCGTAGCTGGGGTGTACCTAGCCAAAAATTGACAGATACGCAAAAAAATGGCTACACTAACATTTAATGTAAAAAGTAAGTGACGAAAGGAAGACAAACAAAAGATGCCACTACTGAAGATAATGTATTTTATTGATATTTACCGATGAAGCAATCTTAATTGTAGTTAAATTTAAGGGTAGATTTAATGTCTCGCGCTGTAAGATTAATTGAGAACCTTATCGGGACATTACTCGCATATTCACAAAGCCGTTTATTACTCATTATCCTTCCAACTTGGTATATAGCTGCTGTACCATTACTCTTCAATTTATCGTTATATTCATAATGTACACTAAGTGTAGACTGGCCCTGATTCCGATTTATAACACTTTTCGAGATAATGTTGCAATCGAATCCTTAAAATTTGCCTCGTACAGTCTTGATTTTTCTATGAAATGTAGGTGAGCATAAAAACAATAGGGGTCACGCCCAGGCTAATACTGAGCTTAAATATATTCAAATCTTCGTTATTCGACTGCTTGGAGAATGGCATGTACATTCTACTGTTTGCTAAATATTTGTTTATTAACGTGAATATTATGAATAATAATAAGTCATATAAATATACATTTAATTATCTTACGGACCTTTCCTTGGTGGGATGCTTTCATTACGACATTTCATTTTGATTAGCCTGCAGTTATTTTTGAAATATTTTGAAATATTTTTGAACGTTCTATAGTATATATATATATATATATATATATATATATATATATATATATATATATATATACAATCAATAAACCACTGACTCAAAATTAACGAGTCCATCGACAGGCTAAACGTATAAATTTCAGTTATTATATTTTTTTTTGTCGATCCAATACGTTATTTTCAGGTACCGTTATTTTTACATTACAAATAATGGACAAAAAGTGCGCAAATTTCAAGTCCATCGTGAAGCTTTAATCAATCAACGTCTTATAAGAAGACCACCCGGACCAGGAGAGAACCGATACATGTTGTCAGACTGCGCGTTAAACAGTTCACAAAAGCGATATCTTCCCCGTACGTCCCATAACTGTGGCCGACAGCTCACCAAGGCGGATCCACGCGCTGATCAAACCCTTCGCCCTGTATCCATCCGTCGCCTGCTTCTTCTTCTCCCATTTCTCCCCCTACCCCAGCTCCTTTGCCATTCAATCTCCTCGCTATTGCTTCGCCCGCCTCCCCCTATCTCTCTTTCTCGTGCCTATCGTCAGACAGCAGCAGTAGCAGAAACGGCAGCATATATATACATATATATATATATATATATATATATATATATATATATACACGACACAATCGGATTAGCACCCATAGTACACTAGCGTGCGCGAGCAGCCGAAGGAGCCGCACGTGCGCGGCGCGACTGGAGTATTCTCTCGCGGTTATCCGCAGAGGAGGCGAATTGACGCTCCTGTTTTCTTGTATGCATATATATATATATATATATATATATATATATATATATATATATATATAAGTATAAGTATAGATAGATAGATAGATAGATAGATACACGTACGCACATGCCTATATCGGAGAAGGACGAGGCGTTTTCGTGCGGGACCAAACGCTTTTAATTGCACAGGGCGCGCAGTACCCTACAACTGCCCCGATCGGATATGACAAATCAAGGGTTTACGTGTGTATATATATATATATATATATATATATATATATATATATATACATATATGCATATGTATATGTAACAGAGAGCGCAAGAAAGGGAGGTCGCACGACTTGCGGGTATATTACGGCAACGGGGACGACAGAGTGCGGAATGTCTGAGGGGTGAATAAATCTCTCCCTTCGTACCCCACACCATTAGCTCTCTCTCTCTCTCTCTCTCTCTCTCTCTCTCTCTCTCTTTCTCTTTCCCTTCTGCTCGAGCGAGCAGGTTGAATATTGCGCTCCGCCGGGACCTGTGGCTCGATCTTCGTAATATAGCAGGGCGTAGGATGGGACTGAGGGCGGGAAACGACGGGAGCTCCCGTTACAATATTTTATTCCGCACCGAAAGCCGTTCACTGCCGCGGATTCCCTCCCTCTTCTTCATCCTCGGCCGGATGATACATTCATGTAAATTAAATTTAATCAATTACGGCTCTCGTATTCGTCATTTTTGTTCGTCTTCTCATTTTTTTTTTTTTTTTTTTGGAGTTTTAAATAATTCGAAGCTAAAAAATGAACTTTCGTAATTTACGACTGAGTTTCTAGTTCGATTGAAATGTAACATATGTGATATAAGAATTTTTGAGCCTTATTAATTAAACTGTACGTTAGCTTTACAAAGCTTTTGTTTCAGAAAGGGGCATTTTAAAATCCAAACTTTTGACTACAGTCAAAACCTTCTGATTTTTATTTAAACGCAAAATTGAAATATGGGAATGGTTATGCTACGCATATCCCTGTATAAACATAAATTTTCCAATTATATATTTAAGATTTTATAGTGATTTCATATGCGATTTTGAAAATTCCCGATATTGAGTATCATCATTAAAAGTAATGTTTTTGAAGATTCCTTGTCGTGTATGAATTCTCGCGTAAATCATTATGTTAACTATTAATCGTATGAACAATGTCCGATCATCTTCTCTCTCGATTTTTTAATCCGATTTCACTTGACCTGTATCAGTTTTTTTCATCCTTTTTTTCCGATCATGCGGTTCTCCTTCATTTTTTCAATTCAATTCGCCGCCACAGCGCAAATCTTTGTAATTCCTCTACTGATCCTCTTGTATCTGTATTTACTTTGGCCAAGAGCGAATTCGCATGCTTTGTAATCGCGATCGAAACGTGGGACATAACTTATATCGGTATCGAGCCATTCGTTAGCGCTGTTCAGTTAACGCGCATCGTATATCCGTGCGTGACTTACGTAACATTTAAAAAATTTTCTTCGATTTCATAAAGGTACGTTATTAGTACAGAAATTCCATCGTTCGCTCGACGATGAACCCTATTGTTCTCAATTTAGCGCCAATGTCTGCCTTGATTTATTGTCGTTTCACTTAGCTATTTTATAATGTATTTTTTCTTAGGCGGCTATATTACTTCACCATAATAATTATATCTCTTAGGATACATCGTCATTTCATCATGCACATATACATAAGATTGCTATATCAAAATAGAAACAACGTTTAACTCACAATCTCACTGTCAATTAATTATTTTTTTCGTTTTATACGCGGAGTCAATAAGCATTTTTATCGAAGACTTCATTGCAGTTTATACAAGAGCAAAAAATGTCCATAGCATATTTTTACTTTTCAAATGTAAAAATTTAAAAATTCATTATGCAGCATTTATTCTTTCAATAAATTTCAAATGAATGGGGTAATGGCATATAAATCAACGAAACTGTCACGCCTCTGAATCACTCAGATTACTTATACTATACCTATCTCGTTTCGTCCGTACTCGCTCTCTTATTCTCTGTCTCTATCTTCCTGTTTGACATATCTGTTTTTTGTCACAAATTTATGTCTAATGCTATATAATCTTCACTGTACTGAATTTTTTCTAATTACTTTACCAAGTTCAGAAAGAATCATTCCACTGCAATTTAATTTTAAAGCGAATAACTTTAAGGTGAACTTGTTTCAATTACCAATTTTTTAAATTTCTGTTATTTATTTTTTTTACCTGTAAAATGTATAGAAAACATCAAAAAATAAAATTTATCACTTATCTATCCAACTAAAGGAAGACGTCCACGAACGCAACAGCCACGCTAATTGCTCCAAGGTGCTAATGCACAAGGTTCTCGTGTCGAAAGAGCATGATGAAAGAGGAAAAGATAGAGATAAAGATAGATTTATTTATTTGTAATCATAAATAAAAAGTAGCATAAATAATTACATTTTTTAAAAGAAGAAGTTGTTGCACGACTAATTGCATCTGTATACACGAAATTTCACAATATATTAAAATAACTCGTAACATATATGCTAAATAACAATGTGGTTATTTTATAAATAGATACTGCCACTCATTATAGTAAGTCTTATCAATATAACATACACTTATAGTGTTGCAGAACATAAAATAGTAAAACAACGAAGTTACAATAAAGTGTATATATATATATATATATATATATATATATATATATATATATATATATATATATATATATATATATATATACAAATATGACAGAACATTCGCACGTGTCTAAGTCAATCGGATAAAATGGGTCAATAAATAAATAGTTTCACTTCTCGGGTTCAAACACTCGAGACGTATGCCGCAATACCGTCACGCATAAAACCTAGAGTAGGTGTAAATGGGACGAAAGCTGAATAAATTAACATTAGTCAATCTAAAACTTTAGGAATTCGGGCGGGGGGGGGGTGGGGAGCTGTCTCAAAACGGCCAAGCGAAGTAAGATCACGAATCCGTCCAGGGCAGGTTGTTAACGAGTAACGAGCGGCGTCAGCTTGGCGCCGAGCGTCTTCAAAATCTCAGTTACCGCGTACGGAGAGGTTTCCGAGGCTCCTTGATCGCGTACGCGTGCCGTACGAGGACGAAGCTCGTCGGGCCCGGGAGCCCTTGCGCGTAGTCGCGCGCGCAGGCACGGGGTCATTCTGCAGGACTTTGAAATTGTCAATTTCGAATCTCGAGGAAGGAATCGAGCGCGACTGCTGGATAGTTGCGAGAGAGCGAGAGAGAGAGAGAGAGAGAACAATCGCCAGCTCGGCCAGCGGCGAGCGTACCTGGGCTCCGTTTATGGCCCGAACTTCCAGGGGGCGAGTGTGTTCTCGCGGTCGTCGACGACGCGCCGAGGTGGCGGCTTGTTGGTGCCACCCACTACACGCGGGCGCGCAATAAATCCCTCATCCCCCCTCCCCCCGTCGCTATCGCTCTCAGCCTCTCTCTCTCTCTCTCTCTCTCTCTCTCTCTCTCTATTGTATCGTATATGCTCGCGCTTTTGTTCGGGCCCCACTTGCACGCGCCGTGTATATATACGTCTAGTGAGCCGCGCTGGAAAAAAAAACATTGCGTAATCGTTGCCGCGTCGAGAGCCGCGTTTCCGCTACCCTCCCCCTCCTCTCATTATGCCGTATGGCTCGTTTGTCAGTGCTGCAAGTTTGGCGCGTCTACTCGTACCCTGGAATTGAAGCGTGGAAAAGCATCGAAAAACTTTCGGGGCGAAAAAAATTTTTTTTTTTTGTTGTTGCGAATCTCTAAATATGGACATTGCGCGATTATACAGAAATTAATGGCAAATTCGTAAATGACTTCGGCGAATCGAGACATCGTTAATTGAAATGGTGGTAACATCCATACTCGTCGCAACGGGAATTCTAGTTTAAGTACTGAGTTCGCTTAACGTTGTACAGTCGTCGTTAAATTGCAAGCCATTTTAAACATTGAAGAAAAAGCGCCAGAAAACTTGATAAATTAGAAAAATACGGCAGTGCAAAATTTGATTGCAAAAGAAGTAAAATACAAAATGATGAACAGGACAAGGAAAAAAACATAAAGAAAGAAAAAAAGTTCTGGATTTTTTTCAAGCTATTTTTGTAATCACTTTGAATTAGATTTAAATTTCAGTATAGCCTTTGGTATCTTTCTTTCTAAAGTCGGTTGTGAAACGCCCGTTTCATATTACTCGCATATTGCTAGTTGTATTTTGTTATCATTTCTTCTGGGTTATATGATTGGGAGTAGTACTTAGCTTAACCGTATAATTATTTACATCGAAGTACTTAAAGTCGTTCACTATTGTATAGGCCTTTGTTAATCATTTATAGGGTACATAATTCCTAATTAATTCGGTAATAAAAATATATATTCTGATAATTTGGGCTTTAATACTGATACATACATTACATATTCATTTATTAAGTGGGTTTGCGTAGTCTCTGTATTTATAGACAACACCTCCAACTGTTATTTTCATTCTAATTTTTTTCATTAGATTCGGCTTAACATCAAACCAAATCGGGCCGCCACCTAATGACTTCGCACTCGAGAGTGCTGCACATTATTGGCGTGTAGAATAAGTAAAAAAATCGCTCAAAGCTTTGGGGTAGCTTTTCTACTTCTTTATAACAAGATAATTCAATTTTATTTCGAAATAAATTTACGTTCTTGGATTAATTAATCAATTAAAATTAATCCATTCGAAAAGATTCAATTACGTACGTAGCGGCATTGAGAGCAAAAATAGCGATTCATTGTAATAATATTACAATTTAAATTACTTCGTATCATATGCACGACTAATGAGAGAAATATATACATTGAGAAAAGAGCGTAATGGAGGATTCAAACCAGACCAACGAAAGACATATAATAAGTGAGAGAGAGAGAGAGAGAGAGAGAGAGAGAAGAGAGACCAAACTGAACGACTGCGATCCACCTCCAACCCCTCTTTGCTCTTTGTACATCGCGTTGAACAAAGCTGACTCCCACGCGCGCTGAATAACTCGAACGTCGATTTCGCGGTAGAGATCTCGCGTGCATTGGGAACGCGTCGCGAGGTACCCCCCCCCCCCGCCCCTCGCCAAACCAAGGACGGCGATCTTACCTCGTCAAAGGCCCGCGCGCATACGGTCGTACGCATCCGCCCACTGCGCACGGCGCGCGTATGCACGAGCATCGCAGGCGACCACCCATATATATATATATATATATATATATATATATATATATATGCGCGCGTGGGGGAGGGGGACCCGCTGTGTATACGTAAGTACGTGGCCCAAATCTGCCAAATCGCCGAGCGCCGGGTGTGAAAGCGCGCGGGCGAAACGTCCGCGTCGTTAACGGCGGTTGATGAAAGTGCGTAGAAGGCGTCGTGCACGTCCAGAATGGAGTCAAGGGATGTAGGGCCGGATGTCGGAAATTTCGGAATTATTTCCTTAGAATTTCCGTTTTTTTTCTACTTTTTTCTAACTTTTCAGTTTGCCCTTAGCTAAGTAATAGAGAAGTAAAAATCTAAAATAAATCTAAGTAATAGAAAAGAATTATTTTATTGCATAAAATGTTTATATGTAAATATATATATATATATGTATGTATGTATGTATGTATGTATGTATATAGAACTAACTTCATACATTCGTGTTGTCGACTTTTTCATCTTAATAGTTGTTAATCCAATTATTCCTTTTATTTAAATATGTATTATAGTATTATAGTTTTTTAAAACTTATCTTAGTTTTATTATATTTTTAAAAGTGAAACAAATATAATATATAATTAATCAATTTTTATGTTATTATATTAAGATTTTTGATTAATATATAGAAGAAATTTCTCGAACTTTATGAAACAAAAGAAAATAATTAGTTTTAATGAATTAATAAACAAATTATATTTAATAAAATTAAATTTGTTTTTTTTTAAAATAAAAATGCCGGAAAAATATTGTAAAGCCATTGCATGTGCCATGCCCGTGAATATTAAATTTAAAAAAAATTATAAAAGGGACTAGGTACAGAAGATCAGGAGAATACTAGTGTGTCCTCATGGGAACGTTAAATGAACAGTAAGCAATGTTTACGACGTCAAGTTGGCATTCTTCAGTGATCATTAAGCCAAGTGATCTGGAAATTTCGAATCTCGTACATGCGAAAATCACGTGGATCGATTGATTAATCTTAAGATATATAAATCGATTAATTTCAGAGATCGCACTGTCACTTGTATCGATATAAGCTGTCAATAATTTTTTTCAGATAATTTTCACAAATTACACGAAGCCTCCTTTCTATTGTGGCACGTGATTTTTTAATTCCATTGAAGGGAGAGACACATCATCTTCGATCTTTAAACTACCGGTATGCGAACCTTCAGAAGGCCCCGGAAAGGTGACCAAATTAGTGTCTTGCACCATGCATCGACTATATTACAAGGCTCGCGCCAGACGTCGAGCCTATACATAGGCTTTCCGGCGGTGTTTGTTGTAGGTGTTTAAATTCAAAATGATATGTTTGACGGTAAATCTGGTAAAATGAAGCACAATTAATTAAATCTATCGACATAATAATGCCTGTATATTGTTCTGATTAAATTATTATCTGCCGATTTATGAATCGTCAATTGTGACTAAGCAAACTGCTAATTTTACGCAACTTTTAATATTACATTTGCCTTCATTCATTTGAGTTTCATTTGTATTAATGTCGTTTTATTATTTCGATTGAGGATGGCACGTTAACCTTTAATTCTAAATTTATATAGATATGAAAATTAAAAGTTGCACTTATGTCGACTGTTCTGAATTAAATTAATAAGTATAGCTTACAAAGCGTGAATGGTACATCCGGGAAAAAAGAACATAGTTTCAACTTGTTACATTCTTTCGATTTTGAAAATGTAAACATTTTTTAGAACAAGGAATTCAAAATAAATATAAAAGAGAAACTCTTGAAAATATTCATATTTTCTAGAATACCAATAATGTAAATTTAATGTTAGAGTCAAGTAAATTGGACAACTCTTATCATTTCCTATTATATAAAATTTGTATTTCGCATTGAAGTTAAGAAGGTGGCGGTTCTATAAACGTTATACCAATAAATTTAGAGTGAGGATAGGGTATATAAAGTAGGATGCTGGGTTGTTCAATTTAGTTTAGTTCCTGAGGATGAACCGTAGTGGTGTAAAATGTCTTACACCAGGTAGTGGGGGCAGTCAGGTCGTCCTTTACTAACCTAGTATATTGTTTTTATGATTTTTATTTTTTTTATTATTTTATTTATTATTTTATTTTACTATTAATTTTTAATATAATTTATTGTACTAATAAGTTCCATTTCAGATTCTTCGCGGATGAATATAAACAAGGACAGTCTGACTTTCATTATTTTATCTAATATATTATATTATGAAGACCGTCTGATCGGTAAAAATATTTATTAATTATATATATATATATATATATATATATATATATATATATATATATATGATAGATATAACCGCGAGAGATTTTTATTGCGCTGAAATTTATAACGTTGAAGCTGAGACTTATATATTGCCATATTAATTATATACTACAAAAAACTATTAAAAGAAACGGGGCCGAGATCATAAAATGCCAAAAACTCTCGATCATCCATCGGTCTCTTTATATATAAATTTGTTTTTTCCCTTTAAAGCCCACCGCATTAGTTATTAAAACCTCATTATCAGGAGCTCCGTATCGCGAGAGTCCCCCCCCCCTCCCACGATCGCATTTATCTCGCGCCCATCTCGGAATTCGTGCCTGCCAGCCCATCTCAACACATCTCTCCTCATCTCTCTCTCTCTCTCTCTCTCTCTCTCTCTCTCTCACTCTCACTCACTCTTTCACGCGCTCTCCGATTTCCATTTCTCCGTTCTCAGCGTCATGCCCTCCACCCCCCACCCCAACCAAGTTCCCCTCGTCCTCCTGGCACAACCCTCCCGCGAAACCCAGAAATTCCCCGGCACTCGAGAGCGCGACGGTCCGTCGAAGATCTTTCGTTGCTCCTCCTCCTCCGCCAGCTCCCACCTTCCACTGCGCCGCGCTTTCTTCTCCTTTTTTCTTGCTCCTTTGTGTCCCGTTCTCGCCACAATGCAGGCGCATTTCTCTTTTCGCGCCCGCGAGCGCGAACGTCGCGAGGGGCCCGCGATTCTTTCCTCTATCCTTCTATTTTTCTTTTGTGCTTCTTCTTGTTCTTTTGTTTACGGGACGAGGTTTTTTTTTTTCGAACGGTCCCCAGACTGATTCTCCGCTTTTCCTCGTGCATGAACACATAACGTATGTAATGCAGACTGGTTTCCGGTGTTCGGCAGTATTTTCTCGGCGTTTATGTCAACAAATCAGGGAATTTAGTCTCGCGCCCAGATAAATCGGAGTATCACTTAAGAAAATCGAATCGGAAATGATACCGAAACTTATATATAAATAAATAACTCTATGGTATTTTTTTCACGCAATAGATGAACAAAGGTGATGGTTTCTTATACAAATGTCTTACTTTTTTAAAGATAATTTGTTTTTGAATTGACTCTTTCATTTTCTTGAAACACACAAAAAAAATATAATTACAAAACTAAAACAAATAATACAAAATAAATTAAAAACTCGTTGGTAATATGCAATCATGACAGTAAAAATTCATACAGAAGCATCAGAAAAAATAAAACTTCGATGGTTAACTTTCATTGTTATTGTCTTGCAATAATACACGGTGAGAAAATGGAAATAAAACATTTGAAAACGCTCGAATCTAACCGAAGAGTCTGATTCTAAAAAGGGTAAAAATATTAGTGATATATTATTTGCCGATATACCCGGGCAGTTCGATAAATTCACGAACTCTCTTTTTTCCAAGTACGGAATTTTTATCATGCGAACTCGTGCGCCGACCGCGCCACAATCGACATCTCGCACGATTCATAAAAGAAAAATATACTATAGAAAAGGGCGCGGGACGAGGAAGAGACAAAGCTAAAAGAAAAGAGTTACATTTTACCACGCCTCGTCTCGTATTACTTGGGAAATTTATTAACCAGCGAGCCTCCCTCCGGCACTTCTCTCTCACTCTCTGAGAGAGAGAGAGAGAGAGAGAGAGAGAGAGATACTCTCGCGTACGTTACGCGCTTCCATGCGGAGACGGGCGAAGTACGTATATTATAATATACGAAATAATATACGAAGTACGCGTATATAAGGTAAGCGTATGTATGTTAAAAATTCGTTAAAAAGGGTCAATTAGTCGCGGTTGCTCCGTCTCTCTTCAAGGGCCCGTGTGCGTAATCAGTAGGTGTCCGACGCGACAGTTTCAAGGACGAACTACCGACCGCGTAAATTAAGTAATTGACGCTCTTTTGCGTAAAAAATCATCGGTATGTATGAAGAAATTTCAATTTTGACGAGTACTAACGTTCGAGTGTTTAATAAAATTGCTGTAAAAAAATAACGCCGCGAAAGAAATTGCTTTGAGGAGAGTTGAACGTGCACGGGAATGGAAGAACGAAAGCTTGAACGTAAAAATGATTTGAAAATAATGGCTGACGCTGCAAATAAAGAGTAAAAGTCCGTGTCACTGAAATATCCATTGTACCTTTCGAGTTCAAGTTCAATTCAGATTGGATCAGTATTGGCAATTGATGTCTGTAATAAATCGGCGAAATCAGTATAAAGTAAGTTAAAGAAAGTATTGCGTTTATTCGTAAAATTTCGAAGTTCCTTCTTTGAGAAAGAAGTAAAAAATTACCATTCATTTGTGCTTCTCACTGGATTCGTGCAACTAAAATTTTTAGATTTAATTTGTCCTCACGGTATATCTGGCGAACAATGATAAAGAGTGGACCAATCGAATGAAATTTCAATGCGATAGAAAGTCCAGCATGCAGCTGTTATGATATTTATGCTTATAATCAAAATATTATTATTGTATTATGAAAAGAAATAAATGTATTTGAAAAATTTTATTTGAGTGCTTTTTTTATTACATTGTGTGTGTAATTAAAATATAAAGAAAACGGAAACAAAGGATATCATATTAAATTGCTATTTCGTCTAAAAGCAATATAATCGGTAAAAGATATCGACGGTGTAAGAAGAAAGTTTGATGTAGAATGCATCATTAAAGGGAGATTTTCCTCCCATAGTTCTTATAAAGCTGTTTCGCTCAATCGCATAGACGACATGCCGATATATATATATATATATATATATATATATATATATATATATATACATATATGACATCGCTTCGTAAAACCTCGCCAGCGCGTCTTTGTAAAAAGAAAAAAAACATACGATTTTCCTACTTAAAGCAATTTCGCCAGATATTGTAGCGTATGTTTACGATGCCTTTTTTTGCCCGCTACGTTTCTATCGGCATTGTGCGCTAAAAATTTTACCAGATTCTTGTCTTCAATAATCGCGTCCCAACCACGAATTATTACGTCAACAGGCCAAACACGATCGATCTGAAGAACGCATTACTTTATTGCTTTAGACAATAAATCCTGACGAATTTACAGATAAGTAATGTATCTGGCCTACTTGTGTCCAATTCCCCAGCGAGTGTGTGTGTGTGTGTGTGTGTGTGTGTGTGTGTGGCGCGTACGCAACGCTTGGGGAAAAAAATCGGCGAGTTACGTTACGTTCTAAACGTTACGTTCCGGATACTAATTTTAGCGAGGCGAGCATATGTGCCATTATCGTTAATTTATGGGGAATTTTTTAAAATCTATTTTTATCTATGAACGATGGCCTTTATAAGAACTGGGTTATTATGTATTTTGGTTGTTTTTTTGTTGTTTTTTTTTTGTTTTTTTTTGAGAAAAATAAAGACAAAAGAAACTCAAGCGGCGGGATTTTCCTTTACAACGAAAATTTCAGCCGCGGAACGAAGTCCTGTGATCTGGCATAATTAGAATCATAATATATGTTTGCCGACCGACAGTCGTAATTTTTTTCCTTTTTTTTTGCTTTTCATAATAACGTACCTTGCTTCAGATTGAATCGGATTCAACTATACATGTGTGTAAATAATATATATATATAGACTCCAGACTCAAATTCACATGAAATACTCGATGAATCGTCAGGTTTATAAGTATGATAAATTTCTCGGCTTCAATTTTTTTTTTTTTCATTATTATTTTCTTTTTCTCTTCAATTACACGCATATACACGAAAGTAAATGGATTACAGTTTCCGCTGGAAGTCCATTAGGTTTCCATATACAAAAGTTCGCTTGAAACCGCTGGCACGTGTTTTATATATATATGCATATATATATATAAGCGCACATTACCGATGCGGACGTGATGGACAGGCTGTATGCGCGCGGCCCGAATTTCGCCGAGTCACGCGGGAGCGCAGCGTCAAGAGGGCGAAAAATTCTCGCGAAAAGCTATACATCGGGTACGCGTATAGAGAGCGCTTTATGTAGTTCATATATTAATGATCGTCTCGGATTTTTGTAACGCTGATTACATATCGGGTTCTGTTTTTTTATTTATAATTTTTTTTTTTTTTGTTTTTTCTTGCTTTGGTAATGAAAATGGAGGACTCGGCTTGTTTATACAGGCCGGCATTCCTTTCGCCTCTAATCCTTTCAAAACGTCCGCATTTACACGGGGCTCCTGGGAAATTTTCAAAAAAACAAATAAATAATCGTGGATAAATGGCGAAAAGGCGAGAGATTTTGACGATTAGTATACTGATATAGGCTATAGTATAGAATTCGCAAAAGGGCAATTTAAAAATCTGCGCGTCACAAGATTTTCGTTGCTCAAGTCATCGACAGAATTCTAAAGAAATAAAGCGGTAAACATGGTAGTACAAGGTCAATTGCGTAGGACGAAAATTAATATATGGAAAGTTTGATGAGTAGAAATGGGCAAATTATTCGAACATTATCGTACCATATGTACGTCAAATAAATGAAAATGCGAATGTAATTTGGTTACGTCTTTACATAAGACTAGATACGAAAGTGCATCCGTACCCTTTATTGGTGCTGATCCGTGCAGCGATCTCACCTTGAGAACTGTATCAAAGGAATAACTTCACTGCAACAACGTCTTTATTCTGTAAAATCAGTTATTTATCCCATATCAGCTGCTTTCAATTGTTTTTTTTTTCTGAATCTTATACGATCTTTTTCCTCTCTTCCCTCTAAGTTAAAAATCACGATTTAAAAGAGAAGATCACTTGCCTCTAAGACACAATCGATTATTGTTCGACTGCGCTTCTAAATAATGTCTTTTAAATAATAACTGTCAGAAACTTACGTCTCTTATTGTTCGGCAAGGTAATGCTGGAGGTTCTGATCACCTAATTCAAAATAAAAAACACTCTTTAAACGAGCAATTATCGAAGCCTTTAGCCAAATCACGCATAATAGCTTTGCTCAGCCTTAACCTCGGTATTTTTAAGATTGAAAAGCAAAAAAGTATCGCATTATCGTCGAGGACGCGTTTCGATCCGATAATCGCGCGACAATCACACCGGTGTACTTCTTGTAAAAAAATTTCAGAGCTTCCCAGTTATTGCCATTTGCCGGAAAACGGGCAAGAGTGCTTTAGGGAGAAGGCACGACTCCAACTTTAGAGGGAGAATTAAAAAAATTCGCTCTCTTGATGACGACGTCTCTCCCTTGTGGCCTTTAAGAGAGTATACGTCATTAAACCCCGGGCGTGGGACGAGCGACGGGGAGCTTTTCCAACAAACCGCCCCTCTCGTCTCGTATAAACGATCGGCTGCGCGAACAAACTCTTCTAAAGCATCTCGCCGAATATATATAATATCGTTCGCGGATCCTTAAGGACGTAAATGACAGCGTGTGAAGTGAAAAATGCAGTCAAATGTACAAATTCCACATTTCTACATTTGAGGCTATTTCCTAATTAGAAAGCATCTGGATTTCTGTTTTATTAATGCTTTTAGCATAACGAAAACATGTGTCGTAGTATTTTTTATACGCGTTAAGATCGATCTGTTTTAAAGATGTTGGGCATGGCCATGTTGAATGTTTAAGGAAACGATATCCTAACAATTTACGAGTCGAAAATCATTGAGAAAATATAGCGGAGAAAAATTTTTGTTAAAAAAGAAAAAAAAAACAATTGGATGTACATTGAATATAATCGCTTACTTCGTATGTTTTTTAAAAAAGTATAGTAGTTTGTGAAAAAGTAAATAATAAGGCTAACTACTAAAGGTAAAGTTAGCCATGCTTCGTACATTGTCCATAACTGATTCTTTCGCGCAAGAGGTTCGACTAGTCAAATTCGTTTGACATCGACGTCAAATTCGACATAAAGATATATGTACATATTATTAACTTTCTTATACTATTTTGTCATAAACATACACGTTATTGTTATTATCATCAGCAAAGATATGAACTGCAAAATCTTATAAGCCAACCCATCCGAGTTCGAATCTGAAACATTGTACCTGAAAGGTTATTAAAAGCTTTTTTTAAAGCTACCAAGAAAGATTCAGAATATTCTGGAAAACTTTCAACAAATACGCAGACGTAAAATACATTTTCACATATTCATTAAAAGCTTATAACAATCTTTCAGGCTATCCTTTCAAATGCTTTACTTTCAGCTTAGAACAAAACTATCTTAAGCTTCCTGATACGGCAGGCATTTAGGAACCTTTCAGGAAATATTCTCACAGATCAAACGTCGGTAAAAAAGTTCTCATCAAAATCTTGAAAAGCCCTATATATCACCGCCATTACTTTATCTTAATACAAAGTATAACGTATACTTTTGATAACAGTGAAAATGTTTCTCAATATTTCATGGAAGGCTTCTGAAACTTATTATGCAAGGTTTTCAATAACCTTCGATATTCGTCGTTAGTTGCGAAGCTTATTAAAAGTTCTAACATTAACGATCGTATATTAGGCAGATTGAATCTTATTATTCGTAAACGTTACGAAAGCATACAAAGAATTTATAGACAACGAAGACACTACAAGTTCAGTTCGATTTTGAGTGATTTATATTAAATTACTTAATAAAATGATTGATCTCATTTATTGAAAGACACATAGACCAAAACTAATATACTTTTCTGTTAAAAGAAATCGAGGAAGAAAACGTCGAAATTTTCGTTTGCCCATAAGAAACTGTACGCTAATAATATGGGTATATCCCAGGAAACTTCCTGATTTGAAATTCTGCAAACGTTAGTTTTTCAACTTCATTGGCATGGACCAAGGGCCATATTTTCGTCCAAATGCGAAACATCCTCGAATGAAACGAGCAGGCGCGGCTCTCTGCCCGGAATATAATAATAATAATAATAACAACGTCCCAACAAATAAGCAGCCCACCCCCTCCCTCATTCCGCTATACTGTAACTATGTACAAGATGTACAAGCCCTGCATTCCTTGCTTACAGCACGCGCGCTCGACAGCACTTCTCTCTGTGTAGAATACTGGTTCTTTTATATATATATATATACTGCTTCGCGCTTCCGTCTCGCGAGAAACAATAAAAGAAACCGAGAAACCGCGCGGCGATGAGGCGAGACGAGGCAGGGCCAACCCTGCGCGCGTATTATAGATAATAAAACGCCAACTCGGCGCCGCGACGGGACGCAGCGCAAAAGTGGCATAAAGGATCTCTTGTGCATGGAATAAGTAGGAGAATCAATATATATATGTATATATATATATATATATATATATATATATATATATACATATATACATATATGTGACGTGAGCCGGAAAATCCGCGGCGATATATTTATAGCGCGCTCTTTAATTTAGCGCGCCACCACGTAGAGGCGCATCGACGCATGTCTAATATATATATATCATATCATACGTACGGCACAGTATCTACTGTATACGCGGAAGCGCCATTAAATTGGCCGCGCAACGTGTAATAAGCACCTGCGCGCGCTCGCAAGACGAGGCAGGATCGTTCTGGCAGTGCATACCTCCCTTACGTTGTCGAGCGTTGTTCGTCTGTTATGGAATAGGGGTGGGCGCGGTGTAATGGGCGAAGAGCGAGATGTATACAGGGATTGACGCGCTCGCGCGAACGGGGCGTCATTGAAATTGGAACGCAACGGGTTAATCGCCGGCTCTGTCCCATACGACGATTGAAATATTACGCGAATCGAGTCAAATTATGGCTTTTACTTTTACAATTAATATATTTCTCTTGTTCTAAACATTTGCGACCCTGATTTATTTAGCTATACATAGATTGTTCGCATTTCATCAACTTAATAATAAATAATACAACGAATTGTAAAAATGTGATTTCGCCCCGGAATTCTTAGTTTTATATTTAGAATTTTAATCTATAATTCGAATTCTAACTCATTCGCTAAGATTTGAATTGAATTAAAAAATTTACCAATATTGGAAATGTAACTATCGGTTTAATGTGAAGCGCATTGTCCAAGAATCTCCCAAAGAATTGAGCAACTTTTACGTGATTAAAGCGTCATGGTTTTTAGCATTTCTTAATGTAATGTCTTAATGTAATTTCGATGTTCGATAAAAAAAGACGAAGCAAGTGCGCGTCGTTGTCTTCTTTTAAAATAGATAATGCACTTTGATAAATAAAATGTATGGCGAGACAAGAGCAGTTGGGTTTAAAAAATTTGTCAATCGAAAATCGGTTTAATTTACATTGATTTCGCGAAAGAAAGCGAGGCGGCGAATAATGAATTTTTTAAATCTGATGGAACTAATAACTAATGGATAGAACGGTTCGAAATGAATTTGGACCTTTTAAAAATAATTTTTATAATTTGTTAAGCGGAATATGTAACATTTTCTGTTATGATCGTCGACTAACGTCAATTATTCTTTTATATTGATCTAGTTGGATCAGCTAGATATTAACGAAAATGAATTATTGTCTCAGTTCATTCTTTCTGCAATGAATTTTGATGTCTATATTAGGATTTATAGGAATAAAAAAAGTATGGCTATTAATTCATTAAAATTTTACGTAATATGAAACTCGAAGCTCTTAGAATTAATTATATAATATCAAATTTTTATTCCTCACTGATATTAAACAAATTATCCCAGACCATTATATGTCAAACATCTCGCCTCGCGCATTATCTTCTTGATAATATATTTTTAATATTCCGGAATGCCAAACAGCAAATATCATAAACCATCTATACATTTATACTATATTAACGAATTTGAAGAGGTGAGCGCCTCAATGACGAAAAGTTGGTGGTCGTTTAACAATCCTTTTGGTCCGTCCTCTCGTCGGGAACGGGAGACGTGGGCCCGCGACCCCAACCCCCCTTCCCATTCGTTTCCCAGCGAGAGGAAAAGTACTATATATATATAAATATATAATACGGAATACAAGAGAGGAGGTCACCATCGTGCATGCGCGCTCCTGTGTGTGCACGCGCGTGTACACCGCGCACGTACACAGCCCGACCGCGAAAGTGCGGACGCGCGCGGCGCGCTCGTGGATCACGTTTCTGGATCGCGCGTGCGAGCGCTCGGTATAGATCATTTCCCGCTCCATATGGACCATGCGCGTGCATGCATGCATGCATGCATGCATGCACGCGCGGGCACGGAGTAAACGTAACCGTTTATGTCCATAGGTATATATAAATGCGACGGACGCGGGGAAGCGAGTCCGTTTTTCTTAATTGGAGGCCCCACCGCCTGAGCGCGCGCGCGCGCGCTCGACCCAGTTGCCTGCATCTGGTCGAGTTGTGTGCAAATCTCGAGTAATAGGGGCGGGAGGGAGAGAGAGAGAGAGAGAGAGAGAGAAGGAGGGAGGAGGGGGGGATAGATAGAATGAACGTGCGATTATGTATGGGACGAAAGCAGAAAAAGGAGCGCTTGCTTTTGCCCTCGGTGCCCTATAGTGCAGCTGCACATATGCGTATATCTTATATATATATATATATATATATATATATATATATATATATATATATATATATGCCATGACTAAGGTCGCATTGTCCCACGCTATAAAATAGGAAAGACTTTTCGACTTGTATGGCGCGCGTGCATGCTCGTTTTCTTTTCCATCCAGCGCTACCCAACTACCCCCGCCCTTGTCTGATCTTCCTGGAAGTTTTTTACACACACACACACACACATACGCAGGTATGGCCTAATCCTTTTTGGACGAGTATGCGATACGATATTCGGTTATAATGAGTCGCTAACAATGATATATCGATATAATGCTAGTATGATTTTTATGTAACGGTGCTACAGACTTTACTTTTTTGCATAGAGAATGCTTCACTACTACGGAATACGTTGCATTAAGCGCAATCTCGACACCTAACTCGTGTAATAATTCAATTGCATTTTATTTATGCAAGCGTATGCGTGCCAATAACTTTTATAAAAAGGACATCGCTCTCATTAAAAACTTTATAATAATTAGACAAAGAATGTCATTATTAGCCTATGCATTAAACGAAATATTACTCAAATACTAAGCGATAACGGTATTGATAAAATAATTTTGCGTTTTAAATTAAGTATATTATATTATATACTTTTCTGCAAGAAAGCCCAAAAGGATCCATCATTCTATTAATTCTGTTGTAACGTTTTTTGTTTTCACGCGTTAATAATAACGTCCTTTTCGTTGTTTTCATCAAAAATCATTGTTTTCGTCTTGTTCAACACGAGATGCGACTCGTGATACAAGGCTAGGAACGGATTACAATGCATTGCTGCATAATTCAGCAATAATTCCGTGATTCCGTGGTTCGATGAATTTCATGATTCCTTTTTTATTTAAATCCTCGACTATAAGGCCACGTTTTTCGCGTGAATTTATTTTCCAGACAATGGTTACGCGGCTTTCATTCACTCGAGTCCGTTTAAAAATTTATATTCGACAAATAAAAAATTATTTTTCCCTTAATCCATTGTAAAAAATAATAAAATACTCGGAACTTTTTTATGTTCAAACAATGCCGGCTCGAAATCCCTTCGAATGCTCGAAATCGGGGAAAATTATTTTCAATATTTATAATTTTCTGTTTCGGTGAATTATTTTATAATTATTATTTCATTTCGTTAAAGAACTAAAGGTGAAAAATTTTGCTCTATTATTATTCTTATTTTTTTTTTTTTTTTGTCAAAACCTTCGAGATTCTTCTTATATACAGCTTCGTTTTCAAGGACGACAGTTTCATTCCCCGCCAAGCTTTGCGCCAGCGCATTTTGACCGCCCCAACGTCGGCGTCGGTTCGCGCGAAAAACGACGAGCACTCGCTCTGCATACAGACGCCGCCGCGGGCGAAATCATCGCGATTATCCCCGCGCTTTGGGCGCGACTAATTAGTTACGAAAAAGACGCGAGGTATTACGGAGTGTACGAGCGAGGGAAGGCCCCGAAATTTACGATGTTCACGTGTGCATATATGCGCGCGAGTACGCGGGCGCGCACAAAGACAGACAGACACTTATATTTATGAATTGGGCAACCTTAACTGCACGGTCATTATACGTCCCGACCCTCGATCGAGGGCGCGCCATAAGAAACTTTATTTATTTCATAATGAGCGCCTCCTACGTACGGGGGCCGCGAACGAAGTGCTCCTCGCACGGCAAGAAGAGGCGAGAAGCGGCGCCTCGACTACTAATACGCGCGCTGGTACATCGCCTCGTATCTTAACGCGCGCGGCCGTTAAACGCGCCCGTGCGTGCAGCCGACTTTACAATATATATACATATATATTGTATGTATATGTATATATATATATATATGTATATGCACCCCTGCACTGCTTGCCGCGCTCTGAAATGCCGCCCGAAAATTCCAATGGTTAACGGGAATTTTTTGACAATTTACACTTTCGCCGCGATGGCGCGTACGGCCGTTAAATCCCCTACCGTCGCTTTCGATTGACCCGCGACGCGCGGATTGCCCCGAGAATTTCACGAAGGGCTCTCGTATTCTGAGAGAGTGGGGGCAGGGTTCGGTTGTCGTTAACAATTTCGCGGTTTGAATGGCGGCGGGCGCGAGACTGCCCGGAGGGTTGGCTGCAATTCCGAGGCCCTTGATGAAATTTTGACTTTGCTACGTGTACTTTGGCTATATTTTGCATATAAAAACGATACCGAAAAATTTCAAGTACCCGAAGGACTTTCTATTTAAATCGATCTCCTCGCAAACTGTCGCTGAACTACGGGGGTTTTTTTTTTATCCTTAATTGAACTTTACGAATTTCTTCCCGATTCATAAAGAAGAATTTATGAATAAGTTGCTAATGGCCCAGTTATCGTACCATCCCCCCCTCCCGCCGCACGCGGTCACCTGCGTTTCTCCCTCATCCCGATGCCACGCCCGCGGTGATATACGACGACGTTCAACGTCTTCCGGAATATATATATATATATTATATATATGACAATGAGCTCGTGGGGCGAGGGAACGGGGAGGCCGAGGGGCTTACAGGACCCGTCGCTGTCTCGGTGCGCGGAGAAGTCCGCAGCATCGCCGTCTCACTCACGTGCTCGGTAAACTTTTACTTTATAAGAGCGCGCGCGCCCGCGTGTGCGCCTGTGCGCCCGCGTACGTGTGCATGGAGCATGCGCGTACCGCGGACACGGGAGTAACGGAGAGGGGAGGGATCCGTGCGCTCGCGCATTATAATACAACCCGCTCCTATGTATCGGGATCGCGTGCTTGCGGGTGCGCGGATGCGTTTCGTTTCGCAGACACCGCCCCCCACCCCCGCACGCGTGTCGGGAATGCGGATGCGCGTGTGCCACGCACGGTAGTATATAATATACAGTATGCGCGTGCGTAAGTAAGGATACCGCTGTATGAAAAAGAAACGAGGCTGAAAAAGTTTGTCGGTAGTGGGGCGGGAGTGGGGGGGGGGGGATCCTCGATTGGGGAACGCGTCGACGGCACTGATGCATTGGCTCTCGATTCGAATCGACCTTTAAAATAAATATACATACATACCGTGACTCCCAGTCTCGACGGTCAAGGACGGGCCGCGATCGTACATATACAGGCGGGAATTGGCCGCGGGAGCTGTACGGAGACGATGTTTTTATTTGATAGTACAGATGACGCTTTCACTTCGGATCATTTATAACGACCAGATTGAAAATTGTGAAATTTGCAGTACTTATAGATGCCTATAGTTTATTATATATATATATATATATATATATATATATATATATATATATATATATATATATTATGGAACAACTTGCTGTTTTTCGTAATGGATTTCTCAATGGTATAATTTTTTCACGAACGAAAACAGTTTTTTTTTTTTTGTAATATACATCTCAAAGTTTGAGCGATTCACGCAGACCCGAATGGTTTTACCTCCCCACTTGAAAATTAAATTAATTAATTAAGTAATGAGCTAGCTAGCTTTCGTTGAACTCCGTTCGATCAAAGTAAACGAAATAAAATTTGTTCGAATAAAGCTCGATAATTTTGCTCGAACTACGTACCTTCGAAAAATCATTTCGACCCGTACGGTATCTGTCGTTTATGCCCAAATACAATCCGACAAATCATATTGAAATTAACGAAAATGAGTTATTGGCCGTATTTTCACAATGCGCAAAGTTATAAAGCATTAAACGAACTAAGAATTTAGAATGAAAAATTTGGTACTAAATTAATGATACTGTATTTTCGCGAATATACTGTAACATAAGAATACACTCCTTATAAATTTAAATTTATTCATGGCGTTACTTTTGGAAGGTTTTCTCGTTAAAATCGTTTTTGCACGTATTGGACTTGTGTAATTTGTAATTGTCAGATCGAGTATTTGGGGATACGTTATCAGCTACGATTGGTTTGATATAAGAAGAATTCGACTTCCTCTTCAGTCCCACCGGCAGCTTTTTATCCTTTGTATTCGACGATAACTTTCTATTATCCCTAGCAGTTAGCGTCTTCGATGTATCATGATAATCCCAGTATTATATATATATATATATATATATATATATATATATATATATATATATATATAAATTAAAACCCGTAGTCCGTGAAATTGATATCCGTGTCGTGAATAAAATGATCAATTCAAGTTCTGGCGCGAGCTTTCAAGGACTGCTTTACCGTTCGCCGAACCGTCCTATCGGAGGACAACGAGCTTCCATCGACTCGCACAAGCGATGCGCTACTATATAAGCATGGGATGCGTCTTCATGAGAGATTCCTGCCTTATCGGCGTTAGTATGATATATATATATATATATATATATATATATATATATATATATATGTCAAATTAAATTAACTGCTCCCCCCCATGTATTTGCGCTAAACCAGGTATATGCACTTTAATCTTTATGGAACGATTTCTCACTTAAAATTCGATATGTGTGTGTGTGTGTGTGTGTGTGTGTGTGTGTGTGTGTGTGTGTACAACATCAACAGTTGCTTCTTCAGCATCTTCCAAGCTGGATTTTTGAAAAACGAGTTTGCAATACATGTGTATGTGTGTGTGTATGTATATATATATATATATATGTATATTCACACGTTTAAGTGTTTGTGCATTTGTGTGTTTTGCGCGATATATAAGCTGTTGGTGATTGCGGTATTTTAAATGTAAATCACTCCGCACGCGATCTTTAATATATATGCATGTATGTATGTGCATATATAAAATCACTTACACGAAATCTAAAACATATAATATATTTCGGCTTTTAAAAGTGAATTTCAATGTGTAAAAGTGAAATGCCTCTATATAGGAGTATTTTATGTTTAGCATATATATATATATATATATATATATATATATATATATATATATATATATATCTACGTTAAGATACATATAAACATATGTATAGACATGTATATTGGCAAATCTGCCATAAATATTATATGTCCGACGTTTTACACGAGTTTTCATGTACAAAATCTGTAAAATTATTCATGTCATGCAGGCGTGTATAATTAAATTTCAATCTACCGTATATACAAAAAGAAATTTTTCGTGCGATACATCTATATTAGTTTATTAAGGAAAAGTTTCTTCTCTACTTAAACATCCATATTAATTTGTTGATGATATATTTTTAACATGAATACTTTTTATAACAGAATTTGTATTTTTTATGCTATCATTTTGTTCCTATTTCTAAACTTCTATAAGTATCGCCATAAAATTTTATGATATTTTTTCACGTTGCTGTTTTCTTTCTAAAATATTGAATACTGTATTATTATTCAATCTTATATATGTATGAAAGAAATATATATATATATATATATATATATATATATATATATATTGAATATATAATATTGAATATAATATATTGAATATATAATAAGATAAAAATGGTCATCATTTATTTATTATCATAAGTGCCTTTAAAACTTATATGATGTGCTCAATCCTTATTTTTTAGAAAAATAATATTTTTATTAAAACCTTTATTTATGTTTATACTTATAAATACATAAATAGTATATATTATTATTATTCATAAGACGAAACGATAGAATATTTCGCGAACAAAAAACATCATTACAATTAACAATAATTTGATAAATTGTAAAATAATAATGTAATATATTAATAATAATGTAAATAATGTAACTGTACAGTAAATACTTAAAATTAAGATATAGACGTTAAATATACTATTGTGCATACAAATGACAATAAATAATTATTGTAACTATAAGGATTTTCACTCTAAAATTTGCTTTAAAAGCCGTACGAAGACCGAACTATTCTAGCCGTCCGCCTAAAAAATCCGGCAGCGCGCAATACGAGTTTTTACATATATATATACTGAGACGCCACGCGCGCGGCGCGCCGCCGCCGCCGCCGCGGCAACGGCTAAATTTATATATCGATCGCACCGCGCCACAAGTGCGCGCGCGCGCGCCGCTTTTATGCCCACATTCGAAAGTGGCGCGCCGCGTTGATTGGGGGCAACGGCCGCGAGGCGGCTACGCCGGCGATTCCCGACGCGCCAAAGCGGGTTAGGCGCCGCGCGGGTATGTAAGGGGCCACGGTCGCGCCGGTTCTTTAGCTTTGCGCAGTGGCGATATCGTAACCAATGAGGTTCTACCGAGGTGCGATTATTGCTAGTTGAAAACTTTTACCAATACCCCGCCAAGACGATGTGAAATACCATCGGCTACGGCAATTTTTGCCGACCCTTACGAGGGTCATAATATAATCGAAAAATAAGATTATTACTTATCTTTTCTCTATCTCAGTATGAGCAATAGTGGACCTAAGTAATACTACATCCTACTACAATATTTTAACGCGTTTTCTAAGCATTTCAAAATTTTCTAAATAAAATTAATATGAAACTCATATTTTTAATCGTTAAATAGTTTAATTTTTTATATGAATAAGTACAATAAACAACTGCAGATATTTTTAGATAAAATTTATCTTTTTAAATAGTTCTATACAATTGAAGTATAATTTTCATAATGATCAAAATAGAAAGTAACTGTTCTTGCATGGTACAATATACCATAAGAAAATAAATGTTAATAATTAAAATATCAATGAAAGCAAAAAAAAAAATAAAAATAAACACTCAAAAAAACATGGGAAAGAATTGAGTAATTTTATCGAAAAATGAACGATTTGAAAACGAAAGCTATGAAAATTCTCTTATATTCAAACACATCAGTTTTTACTCCAACTGAAGTGAATAATATTTTTTATATAAAAGAATATTTAAACCTGTTTCCAGGAAATTATTAACTTTATAATATAATTATAACGTTAGTAGTTTATATAAGGAAATTTTTAGTATTGTACTGTCATATATAATAAGTGTAGTTAGGGATAAAAATACTTCTCTTGATTTGGAAGTATGTAAACAATAAAGTTTGTTTTTAAATAAATGAGGAATATTTATGAACATTTAATTGAAATTTGGATTAATGGATTCACATATATTCAAACATATCAAGATAAATTTTAGTTTATACATATATATCTATTCTGTATATCTAAAAAACAAGATGTATAGAAATTAATAAATATATCTATTAATCTTACAGTCCAATTAAATAAATTAAAATTAATACATAATATTATCAATATATAATTAATTGAAAATTATAATGGCAGTCAGACTGTCCTTGTTTGAAATCACCCCTGAAGACTAATCCGAAATAAAAATATATTAACTGAAAAAATTCTTTATTAGTAAAGTGTAATCTGACTGTCCCTACCACCCTTACCTAATTAAAGGCTTGCTGTAGTAGTCCAACGTTTCGAGCTCGCTACGGCTCCTCGTCAGGGACTGAATTAAACCTTGTATTAATATTCTAATCTAAACATATATATACCCGTATCCCCACTAGACTAAAAAATTTAGTAATTTGAATATACCATCCCCCCCCCGTCATCACAAAATGTTCAAAACGAATCAATTTAATAAATGATTATAAATATTATATAATCTACTTGACTCTATTATCAAATTCGCATTATTTCGATTCTTTGAAATGCGAATACTTATAAAACTGTCCCTTTTGCACTGATATACAAATTATACAGTTGCTGACGAGGAGCCGTGGCAAGCTGGAAACGTTGGACAACTACAGCAGATCTTCAACTAGGTAAAGGTGCTGGGGACAGTCAGATTGCACTTTACTAATAAAGAACTTTTTCAGCTAATATGTTGTTTTTATTTCAAATTAGTCTAAAGCGGTGATTTTGATCAAGGACAGTCTGGCCAACATTATAATTTCCATTTTTATATTGATATTATTATGTATTAATTTTAATTTATTTAATTGGACTGTAAGACCAATAGATATAATTATCAATTTATCTAAAAAGAGTCAACATAAGCACCATTAAAGTATTTTGAAGATGTACGTATCTTCAATATATTTGTTCAATATATTTCAATATATACGTTACCAGTTACTTCAATATCATTATTTTTATATATTGCAATTGAAGACTTATCAATTATTTTAACTCATTCATTGCACTATGAAGTATTGTCAAGAACTTTGATAGCTGGAGTTGACATTAGATAAATAAAATAAGCAATATATAAATGATCAAAAATGAAATATATGTTAATAATAACTAAACACAAATGTTTCTATTTGTTTTAAGTTTTCGAGCTAATAAAAAGACAAATTAAATGCATATATAAAATTTATGTGACCTATAAAAATTTCTAAAAGTATATTATAATTCTGTTTCGAATATAAAATATTTCTTTATCAGGATGATTGAATGAAAATTAAAATGCCTTCGTTTAAGTAATAAATCTGTTTGCAATAATTATTTTCAAAATAAATCGAGAAAAATTTTTAGTTTCGACAGTAAAAATCAATACAATCAGTACAAAAAAATTAAGGCGCTGCAACGAAAATCTATCGTATTATGATCCTGTAGGGTTTAATAAAGAAGCACAATAATATTTCGGTAAAGTTTGCAAATCCTCGAGCAAAGTTTGTTCATCTATTGGTTATTATACACACTTAAAAACAATAATTATTACTTTCTCGACTTCATTTATATTTCCTTATCTTTTATTGATGTTAGAAATAAATACGTGTTTTTACAGTCAACATTTTACAAGTAAGAAAATCAAGGAAATAATTAGGCTTTCTATCTTGGATTTAGTTAGATTTCCTTAACTTCTCTCTATTTTGGAAAGCATAACGTTTTTCTAGGCGGAATCTGCCAAGTAGGAGAATTAAGGAATTCTTAATAATTTCTTAATTAAAAACTTAATTAAAAATTTCTATTTTGATTCCAGTTAGATTTCCTCAACTTTTTCTAATATTGGAAAGAATGATGCCTTTTCTAGTTGAGACCTTACTATTATGTATATATTATATTATATACATAATATATCGTATATAATTATATAATATATATCATATATATAATATATCTAATTTTCGTGTGTGTGTGTGTGTGTGTGTGTGTGTGGGTGTGGGTGGGTATGCATTCATTTATATAAATATATAGATTTATATGTATATTCATCTATATATATATATATATATATATATATATATATATATATGAACATTAAAATTTATAATAATTAGTGTATAAAAAATCTATTAATAATTATTAGTTGTTAATTGTAAATCGTAATATGTAGTAATGCATATAGAAAATAATTTATAAATTCTAATTAAATGGTCTGCGTTACCTAAACACATAAATATGTTTTTTATTTTAAATAAATAAATATTAAAGTCTAAAATTATTCACATCATCGAGGAAACAAAATTGAAATAATATATAAATCATATTAATATGTAGATTTTTGGACTAGATTCTATTTGGTTTCTAAGTAGACCTACCAAAATCAGCTCGTTCCCTATATAAAATGCTATGAAAAGTGGGACAAATCGGAACTAGGATCGGACTAGATTTCCCTTCTGGGTCCGAACATTTTATAAGGAAAACTAACCCGATACTAGTTAGAGTCGAGAATTAATTTACACGTGGCTAATTGCTCATTTAATAACGTCACTGTCCAAACTGGTATCGAAACAAATTTACTACGTCGAGCAATAATAAAAATAGTAAAAATAAAATGGAATAATCGATATTCCCGAAGTTCAATACCAACTTGTTACTTGTCAACTACGACCACAATGGGTTAGCTAATTTTTAATTGAAAAATATTTCACGAATTAAATGATCCACTTACATATTAAATTTAATGATAAGACACTTGCCTGGATATTTTTTTCCTTATAAAATTATGAATAGTTTTTATAATCGTATTTAATTAATGTCTTCATAAAAAATTTAAAGTAAAAATAATTATGGGTCAAATATTATAAAACTCTTATTATACCTAGACTCTAAAAATAGAACTTATGACAAAAGTAAAATAGTTTGGCGGGAAAAAAGAAAAAGGACCACTATAGTAAAACGAATTAAATAATAATAAAGCTTTGCATATGTAAACTACGTATGAAGGATAATTTACTATAAGATATCGCATATTTTATTCTTGGTGTTTGTTGTATAGGATTTTAAAATTCCATATAATCCATGTCATTGTTCCAATTCACTACTACTCGTACAATTACCAGCGTCCCATTGAAACACCTTCAAAATTCTCCCTCGACCTTGTTAAACACGATTGATATAATAGTATAAATCGAATCTACTGCTATTTTTAATTTTACTAACACGTCTACTACGGAAAATGCATTTGAATATTAATTCGTCACGCGTTCATTTGTCCCAAGTTGGAAAAAAACAACCAACTTCCTACGGCCTGAGGGAAGAAGCCCGCCGGCCAATCAGCCCCGATCGGACGGCGTAATTTATATCCCGCGAGGCCATAAGAAACTATAAAATCGTAGGAACGCGTCTCTCGCGTGTCCTCGCCTCGTAAAATTTCCCCGACGGGGCTCTCTCGCCCGTCACACAGAGTGTTTCACGTCGGCGTTTGCAAAGGTTGATATTTATAACCCGCGCAGGCGGCTCGCGCGCATCTTATTATAAGCAGATCGTCCCTCGCGTCTCATATTTACGCGTGCTTGCAGGCAGCTCGCGCGGCTCGATTAATAAAAGACCCTGCAAATACGGATTCTGACCGGGACGAGAGGGGGCGGCGCGGGGGGGGGGGAGAGGCAAGCGACCAGGCCAGGATGTTAACCCGATGTGAAATGCGAGCCACTCAATCGGTCTATCGAATGACCCTCCGACGCATGCAGGCTGCCGCAGTTATTCTATATATATATATATATATATGTATGCACTCCGCATATAATATAGTAGCAAGTGCATGAAGTCGCGCCGCCCCGCTGATGATGCGCTATTTTAGCATCGGTGTGCGAGCCGCGTGACTTTGTTTTTGAAAGATCCATCTTGAATCGCAAGCCGAACTTTGGAGGGGAAAATGGGAATTGGATGTTGGCGACCGAGTCGAATACTTTGGCTGTCCCCGTACGACCGTGGGTGCAGTATTGGCATGCGCCTAGATAGGAATCTCTGAATTGGCTCGCAAGGAAAGTAGTGCGAAAGCGATTTTGAGGAATTGTAAACCTCTGGTTATACAGTGTAAATCAAAAAGGGGTGGTGGAAGTGTACTGCATATATATATATATATATATATATATATATATATATATATATAATAAAAATAATGATATATAATCTAAACCTCGCGAGACAACGAGGTGCTTCGAATGCGACAAATAACCATTCACGTAAATTCGTACATGAGCAATGAAACGCACAAAATAGATAAATTCGGCGGAATGTATTTTTTGAATGTTGCTTAAAACCTTAGTTTCAGAAATAGCGAGATTTCGTGCGGATCGAGGGCGATAACGCGACTACCCGTATAGAAATTAATTCTCGATTCTAACTAGTATCGGGTTAGTTTTCCTTATTAAATGTTCGGATCCAGAAGGGAAATCTAGGCTGATCCTAGTTCCGATTTGTCCCACTTTTCATAGCATTTTATATAGGGAACGAGCTTAGATTTTGGTAGGTCTACCAAATTAGAAACTAGACAGAATCTAGTCAGAAAGTCTAGAAATTATTATTATCTAGATATTATTATTTTCTATAAGCATTACTATGTAATACGCATTACGATTTGCAACTAACAACGAATAATTATTAATATATTTTTTGTACACTAATTGTAAATTTTAATGTTAAACACCTTTGTTAAACTTATAAATTATTTTATTTCGATGAAAAACATTCCGGTCTACGCAATAAATCGAATAACGTATCGAAATACCGAATAAACGCACCGAATAAAGTATCGAAACCCACGATCCTATGATTCGCAAGTTAACGCGTTATTCACTATGCTAAAACGCAATATGCGATTTCTATACTGTACTTTTCTTGTGACCGTGCAGCACTTAAGATCACATAATAATTTTAGAAACACAACATAAAACATATAGTAAATCAATTTTTTCAATTCTTTCCCATGTTGGAAAGATCTACGGGTTTGTGCGTGTGCATGCGTGCGTACGTGTGTGTGTGTGTGTGTGTGTGTGTGTGTGTTAACAATATATCTTTTGTAAAAATTAAACGATGTGAAAAAAACTACATCATACAAGGTCTCGTGTTCACAGGGTTTGAATTTGAAACGCATCATTCTGAATAAGATTTATAACAAATGAACAAAAAAAAAGTCAATAATAAAATAATCCCCTCTCCTTATCTCGCACTCGTAGTAAAAAAAAAAAATAATCATGAATATCTCGTATGCGACGCTTTAATATATTTCCAATTTCAAGAAGGGCGCTATTGTCAATGGGTGATTGGTGGTCGGGAAAAGCGACCGCTGATAGTGCGCAAACATCGTTTTATACACATACACACATACACATATGTATCGGAGGTTTTCGGTATAGCCTTCATTTCGGGAAAGGTATACATACAATAAGCCCTATCACGAATCCCACAACGCATATGTAGCCCGACCTACTCAAATACGTAACGATCGCCGTGTCCTAAACACACAGTATGTATCTGACCGCCCGTGCCTGTTTATATATATATATATATATATATATATATATATATATATATATATATATATATATATATCATATCGCATTTGTCCATATGCTTCTTCGTCGCTAGCGAGAGCATTAGATATAAATATATCTATATATCTATTTATATATATAGTACCAGGCGTGTGGCGATATCGATTATGAGCGCGCGATGTCTGTTACGTGCGGTCGCATAAACCAATGTTTACTCATAGTTTACTTAACTCCTGCGCTGTTCCTCGCGCGTTTATTATTCCCATTTCTCAGACGCGATGGAACATCGGCATTCTCGAATACTCTATATATATATAATATTTCGATAAATCGGCCATTATTCGATTTTACTTTTCATCTTCATTTTGGATGAAAATAATGGATGCGCGCTCGACTTATCTTCATTTGCGCGCGTTCGCGCTGCGACTTATATTGGAAAAAGTTCCAGAGGCATGTTTTCAAATATTTATTCGCGATTCATCGGTATACGTACATGCGTATATACGATATATCAATGTTTATCGCGTGTGTAATAATTCTCAAAATTCGGGCCCTCGTTGAAGCTTACGTCCAAAAGAAGCATAAGGTGCGCAGGCATTAAAGACATATTCGTTTGGCGAGTACGTGTAATTATTAATGTCAATGTTTGAAAAATACATCCGCGCGCGTTTATACGAAAATTCAATAAACCTTTGTTGTTCCCCGTACACGTATACAATGTACAAAGTGCTCGCGCGTATACTTATTAAAGATACAATATACTAAAGTTTACCGTTAATTGGCAAAATCGAGGTTGAGCGGAAAACGTGGGGCGCAAGCGCGCCCGCTATCCGTATAATAAATTGAGAAACATTGTTTTTGGGGGCGTATGCAGTGTTTCGTTATATATGCATGTATATTTATATGCCCGTATCGTGTATATATATATATATATATATATATATATATATATATATATGTATGGATGTATGTATGTATGTATGTATGTATATTCTACGAATGCAGACACCGAAAGCCGCGAGGAGATTCGCAGCCGGATCCTATACGGGGGAGATCCAATACATTTGTATACACGCGTTTCCGAAGAGTATATAATGCATACATACCGCCGTGCGCAGATTTAATGCGCGCACACACACACACACACACAGGCACACACGCGCGCGCGCGGCACGAGAGGTAGACGCATCGATTTTAAAGGCGGGAGGAGCGATAGCGAGAGACCGGCGAGGGAGGGGGGATCGAGGGAGAAAGTTGAGAGATCGAGAGACACGGAGGATTTCTTTACTGCCTCTCTTGTTTTCCTTCTGTTTGTCCCTTCGACTGTCTCCCCCGTTCCCCTACCCCTCCTTCGTACCCCACCCCCACCCCCGCCCGCCTCTTTCACCCACGCCCACGGCTCTTTACCCCGATAAAAGTGTCCGAAAAGATCGAGGCGGCGCTGTGCGCACGCGGTGAAATCGCGAACGCGGGAATCCCGCAGCTGCTGCTGTATGTGCGTCCGTGTGCGTCCGTGTGTGCCAGTGCGTCTCTGTGTATGCATGACGGCAGACCGCCTGAATGGGGGAGAAGACCGGATGAAGGATGCTTCATTCAAGGAGTAACTGTAAACCGCCTCGAGATTGTTTCTTTAAATTGATAGCGAAGAATTTATTGCTCACGCTTCGTACGCTGCTTTTTTAATCGAAAGTTCGTTCTTCGCCACCGCGTCCCTCCCACCCCCCTCCCGCCTTCTCGCCCTTCCAACCCCGTTCGCTGCCAGTCGATCGGCGCGCATTATATATATATATATATATAAGATGGCCGACACGCGAGTTGGCTGGATGATTTAGTAAGATTTTAATCGAGCAATTAAAAATTATTTATTTTACTTCCATGCACCTCCTCCTACTCCTCCTCCTCCTCCCCCAGCTTCTTTTCGTTCTCCCCGACCGCCCAGCTCGAGCTCGATATATTTATAAGCCGTGCCGATTCGTTCTGATATTGAAATGAGTTTTAATTGATTTTCAATTGCAACATTAGTTTCAGCAGGCTAATTTATCGATGTCGCCTTTACACTTACTTTTCTTCTCTCCCCTTCTGTTGCAGGTAAGCCGTAGCACGCGGTTATGCAGGCTCTCGAGCGAGCGGGGGGCGCCGATTTTATCGGATGTCACGGCGGTCAGTATATCAAGGATTGTACCTTTTTTTCCCTCTGTTTCTGGAAAATTGCTTCTTTTTTTTTTTTTGTTTCAATAATTTACCGTTCGCCGTTATTCGTGAAATACGGCCTCGAGCATCATTTATCGCGTATAAAAAATAAATTTACAGTCAATACAAAATTATATGATCGAATCGTGCACGTAAGCGAAATACCGATGCAAAATAAGAAGCAGTATATTTTTAACTTCTAGATTTGTATAAAAAAGAATCGACATTTTGATATTAATTAGCTAGAGAAATGAAAAATTTCAACCCTATTGTGATAGAGTTGTTCCTCGTTCTAACTTACAAATCGTATTTTCGTCGCTTAATTCCGGTTCTCGTGAGGAAAAAGTATATAGTGCTTATCCAGTATAAAGTGTACTATTTCTACTTTCTAACAACCTCAAATTGTGACTTTTAAATACAAGGTCGTGCTTTAAACATTGATATGAAGCACTGACGAATCACTCGGTCATTTATTTCAGCATATCAGAATCAACGGTTTGAAACTAGAATATAAATGAACTATTTCAGAATTTAACAAAATAATGTTCTGCTACAATCTAACCTGTCAATTTTATTATAATTGACAAAGAAATAATTAAATCATGGAGACCAAGCATTTTTTATATTTTCAAAGTACTGTACCTTATTTTTTTCAGTAGTACTATATAAAGGAAAGGGCTCAAATACAAATTTCTCAATGATATTTAAACAACATGAAAAAAATATTGTATGATTTTGTCCTTTGCTTTTACAGTAATTTAAAGAGGAATCATAAATTTAAATCTCGTGTTTATTCGCAACGTTGATAATGTTCAGCAATTTGTCAGGGCCTGGATTTCTTTTCTACCGATTCTGCCATAATGGTATAAGTGGAAAACTTACCTCCTCGATTTTTAAAAAGAAACGTTGCGCTACGAATCTTCTCGTCAATTTTGCCTACCTGTTGAAAAAATGAGCTTCGAAATACGATCATGCGAATTACGACACGCTAGAAATGTTAAGAATACAAACACATATTTATTGATTTCACAAATTGAGTTTATCGACAAATCTGTTTAAGGAATAAACTTTCTAACATTTTATCCGTCGAAAAATAAAAAAAATGATGTATTCGGAACATTTCTGACATCTGTCAGAACGCATTCGAATAATAGATTCTATCGTCGTCATCACTAAGTAGATGCTCAAATATACGAAGAGCTGAAATATATATATATGGTTGAAATGCACCCCGCGTTAGCCGAACAAAAAGGAGATAGTTATCCGGAGATAGTTATATTGCACCGTTCAAACGGCAATTGCCCTTTGGCGCAAACGACTACGTTATTTCAAGTTCCTCCCCATACGAGCTCCGCCGGTTCGCGTGAAATCCTCGAGCCAGAAGATAGGGAGGAGTGGCAGTACCGACACCCCCGCCCCCCCTCTCCATCCACCGCGGCGTCCCCCGGTGCGGGCAAACGAATAAGGCAAAAACAGAAAAAGGAAGCGGCGGCGACGACCAGCTAACTACCCGTATAGATAATAAAAAAAAAAAAAAAAAACACCCGAAAGTTCGGAGCCGTGAAATTTCGCGTAGCGCAAGAAAAGTTTTCCAAGCCTACCGGTTGGGGTGGGGGGAGGGGGACCGACGCACGAGCTTTTAATTACACCTATATATATATATATATATATATATATATATATATATATATATATATATAAAATTCGCGCGAGATAAGAACCGCGGTGGCGGGATATCGAGCGATTACACGGTCGCCGCAACTTTTTATCGCGCCCCATATAACCCTCTCCCGACCCGCGCCCTTGCCAGGGCCTTGACGCCCGGCAGGCGTCCCCCCCCCCCGGGCTGAGAGGCATACGCATACACACAGACACGTGTGAGAAGGAGGGTGAAAAAAGACGGAACGAGGCGCGGTCGGAGGGGCGGAGGGGGCTGGCCGTGGCGTAGAGGCACGCGACTCGCTCGTTTCCCAGCCGCGCGGCGGTTTTCACTCGTCGGCGATAGCATCGGCCCCGGCCGGGGCGACCGGCGAAAAACGAGACCGGCTGCGCGGGCAACTTTTCGCGTTTAGCTCCGGTGCCCGAATTGCTTCTTACGTTTTTTTTTTTTTTTTGTTTTTTGCGCCTCGCTTGATATTTTTCTCCTCCCCGCGCCGAGCGTCGCGATTTTTCGGCACGTCGAGCCCGCCTCATTGCACGCGATGCGCGCGCGCGCGCGAATGAAAGGGACGGTAAATTAAACTGCGCATCGATATTACGACGTTCCGCGAGTGATTCGCAAAGTATCGATGAGAGAAGCAGCGTTTTGCAATTTGTCCAAACGTTATGGCAGTGAGGCATTGTGGCGTATGAGGCATCTGATCTGATCTATACTAGAAGTAACGTTGATGTCTAAATCTTAGAGGGCAAAAGGGGAATTTACGGCGACTAGAAGCATAAGTTCAAGATGATCAATTTCTTACAGTCAGGGTCTGATTCTATTAAGAATTACGGATGGTCATTCTAAAATTTTCTTTGAAACATGAAATTCACCATTCAATAGCTGATGGTAGAACTTATCGAGAGTACTATCAAATACCGACATATAGAAAATAGGAATATTTACTTAAAGTAAATACTACTAAATTTAGTAAATTTAGTAAATACTATTAAAATACTACTGTTACGAACAGAATCGAAACTAGATGTAAAAATTAGTATTAAGCCTTCAGCGTTTATAATTTCTAGAATAAAGTTTTATTAATCGATTCCATTCTAGCTATTATTATAATTAGTTCTACGTGAAATGTTTTAATATTGTTTGAATTCAAATTTAAAATAAGATATTTTCTTTATAGCCGATAGTCATGTTATAGTTTATGTTATATGTTTATAGTTTAAGAAAGTAGAAGTGCAAAGATAAAATTAATTTATGATTTTGATTTTTGGAATCATTTAATCTGATACATATCAAAATAATGCGTAATAGTTTTTAAGAAATTAAGAAATAATATCGCGTTGCCATTATATATATATATATATATATATATATATATATATATATATATATATACATAGGTTTAGTATTTCTTTTGTAACTAAATATAGTTATAAATTATATTGCGAGAAATGTTTACTTTTAAGATGGGAAGTAATGTAAATAAAAGATTCATGAATATTGTATTTGCGGGAGAATATACGAGTAAGAAATGTTATGCGATCTCCTCGGACAAAACGGCGCCGCACGAATTATAAAAACTGTTTATAAATGATATGTAAGTACACACGAGATATTGAATAATGCTTAACGAAATCATCGGTTGGCGATTTGAAATCTTATTTTATAAGATATAATTTGAATTTTGGAATTGGACTCAATGAATTAATTTAATTGTGTTTGAATTGAAATTAATTAATTATTGAAGTCAGGATCGCGAGCAAACCTTCGTTAAAGGCCACAAACTGTATACAACTAAGGTATACAATTGATCCGTACCATGACGGGTAAAACCGAAGATTTTCCTAAAAACTGACTTCTATATGATTTACAAATAAGGTGATCAAATATTAGTCGGTGGAAAATCTTGAGATTTTACGAAAGAGGTTTGACTGGTTATGCTTCCATAAAAGCAATTGATCCGTACCATGACGGGTAAAATCGAAGATTTTCCTGAAAACTGATTTTTATATGATTTACAAATAAGGTGATCAAATATTAGTCGGAGGAAAATCTTGAGATTTTACGAAAGAGGTTTGGACGGTGTCAGATTACCACCTCGGGTTCTCCGGCCGTCCGGCTGCGCGAAGTGTTTAGGCTGCGATCGACGAATGGGGCTTATCGCCCGAAATTTGACCCGCGATAAGAAGAAAGTCTATAAAGGGCGCTGTTTGAGCGCAGAAGGCGTTATTAGTATCTCGTCTGTACACTAAGGTGATTGCTATTTGTATTTTACGTTTATTATATATATTAAAATCAATTTAATTAAAAACTGTTTTTTAAACCTTTATTGTTTTTAAACTTCCCAGTAGTAGTATATTACAACTACCTTGTAAATTTAATAAATTTCCTTGAAAATTAATTTGACTGACACAAAGATATCTTGTATAATTTATATATTGATATATTGTTTAAATTATTATGTAAAATAATAACATGTATACGTACTGCTAGTTGTACGCCGATAATTTGAACACTAGTTTCAACAGTTATACACAACGATTTGAGATATTTGAACGCTTGGAAGGAAAATTGATCGCAGACATTTTATTAGTTGTTATGAACATTATGAGATCTGCAGTTATATATATATATATATATATATATATATATATATATATATATATATATATATATACCTAGATTAAAAAAACTTGATAATATTGATGAAATATAGATTTTACTAAGCATCTTTCTTTCAAATAACTTAAATGTAGCGATACTATTCAATTGATGATTAGAATATTTTTTTATTACATAGTCATTGCACACAAATAATAGAGGACATAGGACAACCTCTGTAAGACCAAACAATCGGGAAAATATCTCAATTTAGACATGGAATATTGTCTTTGTTTTATCTTACAGATATAGAAACGTTAAATAGGAATTTGATCTTATTCATGAGTATTGATACAGTATTTTATGTACCAGATACTTATCGACTTTTATAACAAGCACACACACACACACACACACACACACACACACACACACATACGCGCGCGCACACACACACAATCACACGTAATTCCAACGTTACATCCTTGAACCTACACACGATAAGAATTGTGCATCTAGTGATATACTTTTTCTTTCTATGTCAAATCAGCAAATAATCTCAAGGAACAGTCACAGTATTGTTAAAAAGACACTTTGAGCTATGTACTGAAACAGTCTTTCTATGTTCTTAACTGCAGATCGTCTATAGATATATAATACAAATCAATAATACGTACATATTACGATTGTACAAATAGTTCGGCGAGCGTTGCGCATATACGGCTACGTTAAAGTAAGCGATATATATGTATATATATATATATATATATATATATATATATATATATATATATATATATATATATACTCACGAGCGGTACAAAAAAAATAATGCATCGAGCGCATTGTCGCTTGTAAGACACGGGATATTCAACTAATTTCCCAATATTGCTGGCTGAAAGAGTGGGAACGAGTGGGGGGGGGGGTGAGGGCAAGGGAATTAATCTTGCCTTACGATATAGAGGAACGCAAGATCTCTCGGAACACGAGAGCGAAACGACAGATTGCGGTCCAGTCGCGCCGCTCTTTTTTCTCCGCGAACTATCTAGCCCTCGTCCTGCTGTGCACGATCCATGCGCGACATTTATATATATATATATATATATATATATATATATATATATATATATATATATTCTTTCTCCACGTATATTATTTATATCTACAAACATAGAATGTATTATACATTGCCGGCAATAATAATTGTACTCGCGATCGCGCGCGTACACAATGGGGGCGACATGCGCGCTATAACTCTAAGTGCATCGATCACGCGTCGTGATATATATATATATATATATATATATATATATATATATATATATATATATATATAGAAGACTTTTATTGTTGTCGCGGCCTGTATCGACTCGCATTATTAGTTGCCCCACCGCGACCGGTATACAATATGACGAAACGATAAGGGCAAACCGCAGATTGATATACATATATACATACATTATCTATATATGTGTGTATGTGTGTGTATGTGCGGAATCTCGACATCGGGCGGGGAACGAAACTGGTGGTGACGATCGGTGCGGTGCGCGGCCGACGCAGGATCGGGGTGGAGGTCAGAGTCAAAGCGTCGCTGCCGCTCTATTTACATATTCAACGACGGATTTAGGTCCTGCTGGCGAAATTTCGCAATGCCTGCCGACGCAATTGTTTTTCTTCTGTGATACACACACACACACACACACACACACACACACACACACCACGCACGCACGCACACACATAGCGGAAAATGCATTTTTAAAATGGAGCTCTTTACTGATTAACGTATAATTTAGCATAATACTTAAGATATTAATAAGGCATTTCTATCTTCCAATATAAAGAACGCTCCTAAATATTTAATCGAGATTTGGAAAGTATTTTTATAATTAGAATTGCCTAATATTCTCTTTATTAATACATTGTGCAAATAAAAAGAAATATATATATATATATATATATATATATATATATATATTTAAAATTAATAAATAATAATAAATATATATATTATAAAATTTTCATATTTCACAGACACTTCTATAATTTTCGAATACCATTGCGAACTAATCAATTATTATTATTAATATCGAATATTTTATTTGAATTGGCGATCCCAGGGTTCAACTTAATAGCGTGATGAATTAGGTCGCCTTTTATAAACACTTCACTTGTTCCTTCATTATTTGAAATTCAGTAGGATAATTGAGTCGTGGTATGTGGTGGATAATGAATTTTACACCTCTGTAGCCATATAATTACTACTTAACCTTAAATTTTTGGCTTTCGTCGTTTAAGAAAAAATTCAAAATCTTTTCTGTTCACACACTGATAGATTGAGATATGAATTAAAGAAAAGTTCTCGTAATATCAAGTGATGAAAGAAGAGCAATATTCACAAATCTGATACTTGTGATTATAATGGAATTAAACCAGTGCGATGTATAATTTAGCAAAATCCTTCATTAAGTGCAAGGATCGGTGTAAGTTAAATGCAATGGAGAGTTGCCAATGTAATTTATGGATTTAAGAAGCAAAATGTGCAACATTTCAGGTGGTAGTAGCGGTGAAACAAGCTAAAGTAGTAGAATGTAAGTAAAAAAAAAGAGTATCACATGCGAAGAAATCAAAGTTTAGATATAACGAAAAATGAACCCCTTTTTATATTATGAATACTTTTATGAAAAAGTACATGATAAATACGTAAAAAAATCCAGTTTAAAAAAAATCACTATTTATTCTAATTCTTTTAAAATTAATATACTGCATATGTGTAGAGCGGGCGTTGTATTCGTTAAATATTTGTGTCCTCTTACTTTAGAACATTTTTTATAATATCTTTGGAGAATAATGAACGCCAATTGAATTCTCGAAATTACAGCTATTGATTCATGAATTCGTAAATGAGCCCTTTAAGATGCTTATCCTTATGGACACGCGGCCCCGCCAATTGATATATTGGACTTAATGGTAATATTTATTTTTAATACATTCATTATCGCTCGAGAAATAGACAAGTTTATATAAGTACATATTTATTATACAGTAATTAATATCGTCAATTACCTATCTTGACTTATTATGCTGTCCCCTCGTCGACATAAGCGTTAATCCGATAAAGTCTGCGTCCCTATCTGTGTAATGCGTGCATGTGTACGCGCGCATGTGTGTGTGTGTGTGTGTGTGTGTGTGTGTGTGTGTGTGTGTGTGTGTGTGTGTGTGTGTGTTTGTATTAGCACGTTCCCGATGCTTCGGATAAAAGAAGATGGCATAGGCGGGAGCTGGACGGTCAATTCGATGCTCGGATGCTTTCAATGATGAATGGCCATTTGGATTCGAGGATATATCTTTAGTCAAAATGACAGATCGAAAGGCTCATAATCGCGCCCATCGCGCATTTCTATATACGTATTCACACTCACTTCATCTGATAAATATAATCTTCTACTGGTACTGATACATACGCACGCGCGCGTGCACGCACACACACACACCCACGCACGCACACACGCACGCAGATTTAACACACATGTTTATATATATACAAGAAGCCCACCTCGTTCTCGCGCCAAATGCGATAGCTCCATCCAAACCGTCTTCTTCCTCTTCCTCTCTTTTTCTTTCTTGGACAATACATTGGCGAAAAGAAGTCAGTGCGTCGACACGGATAAACTTTCACCGCTCGGCCATTATATATATATATATATATATATATATATATATATATATATATATATATATCAGAAGGCGTCATCCAGAAACGGTCAGGAAAAACGAGAGCTTTCGCATCGGCGCACTTGCATGTACGTACAAAGTTTGCTTGCATGTGTATATATATACATACATACAAATATATATATATATATATATATATATATATATATATATATATATATATATTTGAATCTCGCGCGCGCTTGGTTCGTTACCATAATTCACCGACGGTCAATTGGGATTTTACTTCTCGGCGACCTAGACCCCATTCTCCTGATCGTTCCTATACTGGCCGATCCTTGTCTTGGATTTTGGCAGCTAGACAATTCGCGAAAAATCGGCATTACACCCATTATATATATATATATATATATATATATATATATATATATATATATATATATATATATACTCGGTACGTCTGCAACTATGCATAACATCTGATGCGTTCCGTTGCGATGATTCGGAACGCTATATACATATATTGTCTATACATAAATATATATAATGAACCACGCGATCATATTTGTGTACGTTGTAATTGCATCGTTACAATGTATATCTGTATATATGTATATGTTTGTTATAGCATTGCAGCTCCTCATATATATATATATATATATATATATATATATATATATATATATATATATATATATATATATATTGTTTCTTCTATATACCGCGCCGGGAGCGTGAGACTGTCGCGCGATCGAGCCGAGGGATAAGGAGACAATGCGCGGATCGGCATCTGTGTTTTACTTTGCACATATAATGTATGTCTCTCGTCACAATTTTCGTGTGTGTGTATATATATCTATATATATAGGCTGGATTTTCGTGCATCGTGCGAAGCGATTGCGGTATCTACACACATATATGGATAACAATATAAAGACTGAGCGGGAGGATTTATTTGATGCCCTGGCTTTCCTATTATTATTCCCCTAACCCCTCGCACAGCTGTACGACTAATACTGAAAAATCTCTTTAAATTATATGTGTGTATATATATATATATATATATATATATATATATATATATATATATATATATATACATCGTTCGCGTGCGCGATGTTAACAAAACGAAATACTATAACCGCGGCGAACTGTGATGCATGCTGTAATGTGATGTATGTGTATGCATGTATGTTATGTAGCTTTCTTCCAATCTACAGGGGCTGGCACGAGATATGCCGATATACATGTACATGGATAAAAGCGAACATTTCGGTTGTTAAATTTTATTAACTCTCGTTCGAGCATTGAGATTATTATATTAATTTAGGGTAGCGAAAATTCGTAGGCTTGTATAAATTTATTTATTATTATGTACAGATATATATATATATATATATATATATATATATATATATATATATATATTTACAGCTGTACATAAACCGTGCAATTAGATTTGGCGTGCACGCTATCCGATATGTCTATTGTACCTAATTGTACATAGCTTTATAACTACGATTACAATAACGATTATGTGCGGTTATAGAACAATAAGATCAGCCACGGAATTATTGAAATTCGGTAACGCCATAAATTTAGCGATTTGATCAAACAGCCGATCGAATCAACGCACTACTGAATAATATATCTATTGTCAGTTAAAATCACTAAGCAGTTGATTAACTTTTCTCATTTTTTTTCCTACAAACATTTAAACCTACAAGGAAGCCTTCAACACTGAATGGCCGTGTATAATTGAATTTCAGTAAGGCATTTAACAATTTGTCCTTGGAATGCGTAATTTTCAATTGCCAAATTACTTGGTTTACGTTTTCTTCCGATGCTTCAGAAAAGCATAATTCATTATGAATAATGCCAAGACGCGCTAATGAATATGCGACATTAGAATAGTCTGATCGACATATATCGAAGGTTACTATAAAGTCACTATTTACAGTTTTCGCACGTAACCATGGCTTTTTAACTTTTGCCACGATATAATTGAAAGTATCATATGCCTTTTATTTTTTCCTTGCTCAATTATTTTTAATTTGTTTCGTTCCAGGGCCACGTTGTTAAACATTTCCGATTAGTCGGTGTCGGATAACCTCTGAATTTCGAAAGATTCTGAGCGCGTCGCCGATTTCACATTCACGACTCTTCCTTGCGTCAGAACAACTCGCTTCCAATCGCGCGTGGCAATACCGACCACGGATTTGTCTCGCGTACATATATGTATAATACAGACCTCACCTGAACGATACTTATCGAAGTAGTCGAAATGACTCGGCAAATCGATTGAGAAAATTTTATCAGCGATTCGAACTGCCCTTAACATTTTCCAATATCGGTATTCACTCTCAGCGACCGCCGACGTATGGACCGGGGCTCCAAATGAGCGACTTCTCAAGCCAAATCGGCAGCGACGGCATCTGCATAGATTAAGGTATTTATTATATATATATATATATATATATATATATATATATATATATATATATATATATAGAAAGAGAGAGCTGAGTTTAATTATGAAAATATCGTAGCCGACATAATCTAAGACAAAATTACATCAACATCGCACATATTTTTCGGCATCGCCTACGCTTTTCCTTTTAAGCATTATTCGCTACTACGGTGTTGTTCAATTGAATTTCGACGTTTATCTTCTTTTGTTTGTCAGGGACAGTTAATAATATGATCGTAATGGCGAAGACAGAGTGAAACATTTATTGCACGATTATTCATGGACTTTCGATTGCCATCGGGTCCGCGACGTCGCCGATTGTCTATAAAATATAGAATTATCGCAATCATCATAATTATTTGATACGAATAAGCAATGACGATTGAGTGCATACGTACAAATATGGGAATATCTCATGGGAATATCTGTAAATCAATGCGGAACTTCTGATTGATGAAATAATCGCGTAAGTCGTCCAGCATAAATCATACTACGTATAATACGTCCGAAAGTTAATAGTAAGACGTTATGTTGGTTATATAACATCTCATTTTAATAATAATATATGTAATTTCTATTCTGCTCGTTATCTGAACAGCATTTGAAAATTTTGTTTTTATGCGCTATGTTTCCGATATATGTTTTAGATCATTATTAATCGACTACAGTATTTAGTATATTCTCTAGCAGTATGCTGGGATCTACAAGCTTTTAAATACGAATATATATATATATATATTTCAAAACGCAATCGTTACAGTTACTATCACCGTTGCTTATCCAGAGCTCCGTCGAATTTCCGCAAACGCGTCAATCCGTACGAGAGAAAAACAGACGCGAGGGTTTGACGAAAGAAAAGCAAAGGAAAGCCGCTCGGCACTATTACGATCGCGTCCGAGCGACACCGGGCGGCCACTCCGCTTAATTCGACGGTCCGCTCGGGGTGGCACGGGAGTCTGGCGTAAGCTGGCTCGATCGGATCTTGTAGATTTTTATCCGTGCGTGGATGAGCTGCCGCATCCTACCGTCATTATGAGATAGGAATTGAACGGCGATTCATTCCGCGCGGACTCGCCGTCGTAAGGAAGAGGAGTGTGTTTATACGCATGGTGTATCATCCACATACGTAGCAAAAACAACTCGATATGTGTGTGTGTGTGTGTGTGTGTGTGTGTGTGTGTGTGTGTGTGTGTGTGTGTGTAGACGTGTGGAAATAAACCCCCTCCCCCGCCCCGCCGGTGAGGAGGCTTTTCCATTAGCGCGTGCGGTTCGCCACCGCGGACGCAGTGGGTGGGGGCGGGGGGAGCGATTATGCGGTACGATCGGACGCACGCAGCAGTTTTGAGAAAGCGCGCGCGAGTACGCGAGGGGTTTCTAATATCTACATATGTATATATATATATATAAAGCTCTCGGCCGCGCGAACTCCGGCACGCGCGCACCAGTCGTTTGCGTAAATCTCGCGAGCGCCCGTCTTTACGGCCAATTTTATCGTTATATATACGCGAAAGTGATGGGAAGATTTTGTACATGCATTTGGCGATTTTGTGCCTTATTAATATAAGATCTATCAAAATAAAAAGGGAAAGACGGGCCGAGGATCTGCGGGTGGTGGGATATGTCGACGGTAGGAAGTTGTTTTACAGGAAGAGGCTGTTTAAACTTTATGCATTGCTTATATTTTTTAATTAAAGCAGAAGTAAATTAATATCAAATATCTCGGAGAAATTTCACTGTTAAGCCATAATGATATCGGTATATGTATGTGAGGCAAACACTGATTTTTGATTTTTCATGTACATATATATATATATATATATATATATATATATATATATATAAACTGTATTATTATATATACGATCTTGGTAGTATATAGAAATAAATCAAAGTCTCCTGTCCGGTTTGCACCGTAAATATTTCACTGGAGCAGAGCCCAGGCTAAATAAATTCGTCGATTCGCGCATAAAGTCATAAATCCATTTCGTTTTCGATTATATACGCGTACTCGTCTGACATTATACATTTATATATATATATATATATATATATATATATATATATATATATAAAATAGAACAAGCTGTTTATTGGGATTCCTCTATAATATTTTACTGTAACGGCTTTATATTATATATATATATATATATATATATATATATATATATATATATATATATATACACACCGATACATGATTTTACAAACAATTATAATATAGTAAATAATTTATTATTTTTTTATAAATTAATTGGAATTATAGTTGTTTTCTGTTTAATTGTAACTATATAGTTATTTTCTGTATCAAGAATATTCACTTAAAAAAGTGAGATACTAAATTATTCTGCATTAAAAAAAAAACTGAAGATATAGATTCTTGTATTATGCTATAAATAAGCGTGTCTCCATATATCTCGTGGGAACGCATCTTGATCGTCCCGATTTTGGCCGAGCGCGCACGGGCAAATGAAATTCCCCTTACTCACATTCGATTTCCGCACGCGTCTCACTGTAGAAGAGAGCGAAAAATATTCCCCAAAAAATATCCTTCAATGTGAAGTGAGTTTATGAGCGCCCTCCCCCGCACTGTCTCTTTATATCACCATATGCCGTGCTGTCGCTCTGCACAAATTGATTTATTTAATAACAAATGTCGGCCAATTAATACAGAAGAACGATGAACTGGTTACAAAACAAAAAAAAAAAATTTTTTCACGTGCAAAAATTTTGCGAAAATCCGCCCAACGCCACTATCTAGAACCCTCGTTGGACGAAAACATCTTTCCTTAATCCAAGGTTCCGCAATGCCAGCGTCAGCGAATCGTCATAATTGTAAAATAGCAATAATATTGCGCAAATATAATCCCGCAAACGCAGAGACCGTATTACGGCACAACGAAGGCCAATCCAGCCCGTTCCTCGGAATTTCCCATCGGCTTTTCCGTATGGAATAATCTCGCCGTCCACGCCCGAGCTCGCCCCTTGACCCCCTCCCCCTGCCACCGCCCCCCCCCCACCGCTCCCCTACCCACGATTACATCCACGAAACAATCTCGCGCCCATTCGTCGGCAACAGGGCGCCGCGTCCGAGTCGTTGCGCAATGGCCGCATTGCAGCCGCCCGTTATGTAATGCGCATTAGCCTCCCTCTGCGCGCATCGGTGCACCCTGCGCGCGCTCGCAGCTACACTCAGATTTATATATATATATATATATATATATATATATATATATATATATATATATATGTTAGTGCTTCTAGGCTGATCGCGCGTCACCGCCGTCTTAACCTACTTATCAAAGCGCGCGTCCGCGTGCGCGAGGGGCGCTCGCCGCAGTGGACAATAGCGATGTATATGTAGATATATATACGGGCGAGGGCGATCGAGACGGGTAGACGGGTATCGAGGGAATTTTTTCTCGAAAACCGAGTTGAAAATCCAACTTTTTCTCGTATATCCTTGTTTACCCGTATCGTTTGAAAATCGGACGTTGGTCTAATATTACCGAGTACTTAAGAACCATTGGTTGTTTCCCTCGAATCCTAAGTTACTTACAGCTTTATAAAGGTCCGCTAAAAATTATCGGATTATTTAAAGGTCGCATCTCAAGATAGTAGTCACTGATATCGATAGACGGCGAGCCAATTTTCCGTCTCCCGTAATCGGAATAACAATTTCGCAGCTAAATACAACTGTGCAAAGCCGAATTCCACTATAATATGTTATACGCACATCCGTTTCATATTCATGCAATAGTACAAGTTTTGTTAACTCTTTTGACCGCCGATATAATTTTGTTATTTTTCTCATTTTTTTAGATTAATGTTTATATATTAATTACATTACGTTCTTTACCACACTTTTTTTACGATACTTTTTTTGATATTTTTCGAATACTTTTTATATATTTTAATATTGACTGCTTCCTTCTCGACTGCTTGTTTCAATTAAGGTAATATTTAAGAAGTAAGTAAATTTGGGATTCATTAAATTCATTCTTCTTTAATTTATATTAGATTCATTAAATTCGTTCTTCTTTAATTTATAAAATAATACGGTGAGCATAAAGGTAATGAAAAAGGGCGATCACGCCATAAGTATTTTTGAGTCTCTCTAAACAATAATTTTACAAATCCTCCATAACGATATCAGCAAAAATTCGAGAAAGTCCGTATCCCATGTACGTATAGCAGAGACTGATTGATAAATTTCCTTATTAAAACTAATGGCTATACTTAGTTAACTATGACTACGATAGTACGGGGAGGATCATTCTTATGGGCTAGAATAATTTTGGACTCGATTAATTAGGATATTAAAAATTACACTTATACCATCTTACTGAATATGCCTATTAGTAATTGGTAAATTCATATTCGCGTTTTATTCTATAAAAAAAAGAAAAAACAAAAATCAAAAAACGACAGTTCAATCGCCAATGTCGGCCCAACCGGACGATATCGCTGTTATTGTAAACGAAGTGATCCATCCAACGTTCGCGCGTCGAACATAATATCTACCAGCCGCGATGTACGAGAGCAAAGCACGTAGCCGTATGAAAAATTCCCTAGTATCTGCACGCCTCTCTCTCTCTCTCTCTCTCTCTCTCTCTCTCTCTCTCTCCTCTGCTCGTTTCCTCGAGACGAATCGCTTTGAGAATGATGCGATAGTTTCGCGTCCGGGCGTTTATTTCGGCCCGAGGTAGAGGGGAGGGGCGGATTAAGCCGCGGCGCGGTTGCGCAATCTCGCGTGGGTGCGGTGAGGGAGAGAGGGATGGGGGTCGAACTCGCGAGAAGCTGAGAGAAAACCCGTGCTTCTAACATTTTCTGCAGCTAAAGCGTACAAGTTTTTGCGGCCGAGCGTTCGCGGTTCCTCTCTCTCTCTCTCTCTCTCTCTCTCTCTCTCAGTCTCACCTGTCTGTGGGTGGCGAATAAAATATGAAACGAGGAAAGACCATGTGCGGCATTTTGGTTTCTTTTGCGCGGGACGCCTACTTTTCATTAATTAAATGGTGATTGCCGAATGAAAGCGTGGAGAACGGGAGAATCAGAAATGAGCTCCCTAATTTTTAATTTTGCGTTCTGCACTTTCTGCATTTTTTTCTTAATAATTTTTTTTTTACCATAACACCGGAACGAGGTACAAATCATCAGAGAAAAGTGAAAATAAAAGTGCGATTCGACTGGCCGTCCCTGTTATTAAAAAATAAAATAAATTGCATACATCGTAAAATAATGTGGTGATGAAAAATAATAATATCTTACGATATCATCGACGTTTTCCAAATTAATTGAAAATTGTCACTATATTGCCTTCATCTATAATAATTTTATTCTTTACGATTTCTTAGAAATTTAAAATAGTACGATAACAAAAGTCGTGTTCTCATTCACCCCAACGTTGAAAAATATTAGTTCATGCGCATAATTTCTTATAATTTGAATGTTGTTTCAGCAAATTTATTGGATGCACCATTGCACTGTAATAAAAACCATCGCATGCTGTACTAGTAAATTATGAGGCAAATGACAAACAATCTTTATCATGCAATCCCTATATTATCTCTGATATGTGTGTGTGTGTGTGTGTGTGTGTGTAAAACAAATTACTAAAAGAAACTCATTTAACATAGAGAAACGCTGCCTGACACAACTGGAGCATGAACCTGCGACGACCCCATCATCGACTCAGTTCCTCCATATCCAACCCGCGTAATATTCCGTCGAAAACCGACGGCTGCAGAGGCTGCGGGGGAGGGGGGACGCCGAACAGGAACTGCCCACGAAAAACAAGAGTCTCGGGATGCCCGTGCAGCAACCGAAATAATATATATATATATATATATATATATATATATATATATAAGATTGGAAGCTTTCTCTCCCTCGCGAGCGTCGAGATCGGACCGCGATGCGAGGAGAGCCGGGCGAGGGGCGGGGATAAAAAAACCTCGGCGACCGCAGAAGGCAATTAGAGGTGTATATATACACGTTCGCGGGCGCGCGCTGCGGCCGGCTTTATGAACTTGATCGAGGCAGGCATCATCAGGAGCGCGCGCCCGCGCGAGCCGAGCGACGCGCCACTCTTGACCTCAAATGAGCCCGCAGCGCCGGAAAATGAGACTTCTCCCGCTCGTTTCTCCTCTCCGCGTTCGAGTCCAGCGCGGAGCGGGGGCGGCGCGTCGGCCAGGGGGCGGGGAGGTGGAAGGGAGGAAAAAGCACTCTTACGCTTACGTAAGGGGAAACGTTTTGCCGGGGAGCTCGTTGGTAGACGGCCGACGTTAATAAGCCCGGCTTGGATAGGCCGGCTTCTTGGTTCGGGTAAACAACCGGAGCGCCGCGCACGGCGATCGAGGGACTTAATTAGGCACTCGAGCTCGCGTTTGCAATTAATCTCTTCCGATGCTGCGCGAATTGAACGAGGGGATTGACGTTTCGGGAGGGAAAGTGATAATCGAGGGCGTGGAGCCAACGACCGACTGTATTGTGTACAGAGCTCGATCAAAGGCTACCGAGGCGAGCCACCACCTGTGAGGTAACCGTGATTACATAATCGGGCTCGAGCTTCGCTAAGAACCAGGGTGGAAAGGGTGCGCTTTATGCCTCTGGTCGCTGAGAGACACCGAGGTTCCTGCCTGATCAAGCTTGGATATACTATATATATTAAGGTAGCGCGACATTTGGAATTGGCGTGTATTAATCTTTCGTTGTATACGTCCTGACAGCGTATTATTACAACATACTAAATATCAGGGCGGTGACATTTAATTAGTTAAAATTAAAAGAAACACGTTCGAAGAAGTGTTGACGTGCACCCTGAGAATTCCACAGTAGTCGAGAAAACTTGCGTGCTCTATCTGGTGAAGAGTCGAAATAAACCTGCTAAGAATGCATAAACTATGCGAATCAAGTATTTATTTTGAGGGGTTGAGAATTACATCACTACATAAGATGAAAAAAGTGCGATAAGTGCAGGAATGAAGGAGAAATCGCTCCCCGAGGGGGCAGAAAACCCGACGAGTAGAAACGAGATCTGGATGAAATGTGACGATGACCTGGGCTCGATAAGCGCAAAATTGTCTCGAAGCTACTCGTACACTTCTACGTCGGAATGAAGCAAGAAGCCAAAATAGGTAATCTGAAAATGCGGAACCACGCGTGAATCCAGTCATCAACGATGTACTATTACCGGCGAATTGACGAAATTTCAAGTTATCGATGGCTTCGTCGATGGCGCGTACACGTGCGAGCTGGTTCGAAAAAGTCGCGAACCTGCGGGAAATGCCTGCTTCGCCGAGGGAGCGGCGCGAATATGTATTATTCGTCGCCAACGGCTACGGAGGCATAAGCGCGCGATGAAGAAAGGATTAAAGTAAACGTAGGCTCAAAGAAACGGGTCTGGAAAATTAACACGAAAGTTGACGGAGAGCCGCAGCTTCTTGAATTTGAAAATGCCGCCGACGCACGTCTACATTCGCAGTAAGGGTAATTGGGAAAATTTCAGAAAAACCAATCGGTACGCGTTGTACACGATGTTCTTCACTACTGTACGCTCTTATCACCCGTTCCTCGTACCTCCTCCGTCCGCGTATTTTCCAGTGGCGCTGGAAGCGCTGCGTCGCCGGTTAATCGATTGGTATGTATAAGGGTAGGTCATGGATGGCACGGCATATAGGATTAAGGTTGCACTTAAGAGCGACGTTCCGCTTATATATATATATATATATATATATATATATATATATATATATATATATGTATGTATACATAGAATTTTCTGTCCCGACCGGCGTTAGTCCGCTGCCGCTCTACTAAGAATCCGGAACAGGGTGTGTTCATCCGCGTCCTTAATCTTACGGACAGAAGGTGAGGAAGAGAGAAAAAAAGAAGACTAAGAGAAAAGAAAATTGCACTCTAATTACTCGCTAAGTTGCGCCTGACACGTGCTCCGCATTATATTATGATTTCCTTTAAAAACGGGAGAGGGGAGCATATTTCTTCATTTCTAGAAGCTCCGATTTTAGTCGCGAGGATAATTTTTCTGCTTGCCTGTACAATGGCGTAAAGAGCGCGCACTTCTATGAATATAAATAATCGGTATAATAATATTTATTTAAGAAAATCTATATTGTAAAAAATCATAAGAATATTGTAAAAAATCAATTTAAATATATCAAAATGTTTTTCATGAAATGTGGTATTATAAATAAGTGGAAGTTAAGGTAAATTTATAGAATACCACCGATCGTTAGATACGTTTTAATTATTGAAAAACAATAGATACTCCATTGTACGTTTTTAAATTATCTTTTCATGACGCAATAAGGTACTTATACTTATAAATGCGTTAGCCTATGTTTTCTTTCGTATTATTTATATTCCAGTTGGTCAAACTTCAACTTTTATCGGCAAGCATATGAATTAAGTTTATATGACAGAATCGAGATTCATTGATGCAATAAAAAATAAGCGGTTCACGGAATACAAATCTATCCTTTCCATTATTATAACAGGATTCAGCAATGAATTCAGACCAAATAAACCTACCGAATAAGGACCTTTTTTGTCTTATCTCAGCCCTCTGTTTTACAAAATTTTGACGACTTATATTTGCATTCGCTGTTCTTCGAAGAAATTATTGCTATTTTCTTGTTAGTAATCAGTTCCGAGTATGATCCTCTTGTTTGATAAAACAATGACATATTGTATTTTGTTATTTGCATTAAAATAAGTGTTTCAAGTTTAACCAATGAAATAGGAGAGTTGAGGGTCGAACAGCAGAATCTACCACTATATTTGAATTAATGAATGTTCAGATATGAATACTTTTCAGAATCTACGATAGTTACTGGCAAACGTAGTATCTAAGAGAAAAATCTCTAAAATCACCCTTTACTTGTATCTTTTGGATCATTTTGATGCCAGATTCCATATTTAACAAGTCGAAACAAAAGTTCTACTACGTATCTTTTATCTATCAACAACAAAATAAGATGCTCCTTTAATTTCAAAACCCAATATAATCGCAATTTTTATTTATTACTTATATGAATGGTAATCTATGTAATATATTCACAAAGGTATATATATATAGATAGATAGATAGATAGATAGATAGATAGATAGATAGATAGATAGATAGATACAAATATATATACTATATATTAACCTTCCAAAAAAATCTTAAAAAAATAAACAAAAAAAAGTATAAGTATATGATTGCACATTCCCTCTTTCGGTCAAAAATAAATTTGTCCTATTGGACATAACGTGCATCACGTTCTTCGAAACGGAAATTTACCGTTTTGTATACACGAGGCAGCTCAACGTCTACATACATCTATATCAGCGAGAAGGAATGATGAAGGAGTTTCAGTGCGGGCCGCGGTCCAAAAGCAACAGTTCCAATGTTTCACCCCCCCCCTCCCCCCGACACCCCCCTGGTACACACGCACGTATATCTGCCCGCGCGGCGAGTAAGCGAGTCCTTCGAGCCCGAGGAGTTGCCAGCTCAACGCATCTGACGCGCTGCCCGCGCGTTCGCGGTCTCGAAAGTCCGAAGCCTTCGATCATCCCGCATAACCCTCGCGCCACGGTAGTCTCGTTGCCCACGGCGCGAGACTGTCCATTACACGTGTCACCATTGCGCGCGTAAACGAGGGAGGATACGGCGGGCGCGGGGAGGGGGGGGGTAGACGCACGGGCAGCGCGATTCGGGGCGGTGCAGCCGCAGACGGTAGCACGAATGTGAGGAGCTTTGAAGGACGTGCGGCATGGGGGGAGTACCCGGCTTCCGTCGGGCTCTTCTCTTTCATTGACCTATACGCTTCCCCCCCCCCCATCACTCGCAAAGCTCATTAATGCCTTCGTGAATATTTATATATATATTCTTTACTCGTCGTGTCTGTGCGTAATTAAGCGCGTGTCACTGTGTCTTGCGAAAACGACAAAACGACATACTCGACTCCAGCGAAGACTAAAATAGGTATATGTAATCGTCGTTCATGTTTCTCGGAAACAGTTGTGACGCGTGCAACGGATGATGTCACTGCTTACATATATCCTCGCAATTATGCATTGAAACTAACGTTCGAATTTTCACAAATACGTCAACGAACCATAAAGACGCGGCTTGTACAATGCATTCGCCCTCGTCCGATATTGTACTTTAGCACATGTATATGTCGTATTATCCGACGTGTAATTGCGAGGATGATTTTCGACCGAGGTAAAGGCCTGAGGCGACTGTGCTCTCGCGTTGACGGAACGCGTGGGCTTCGTTTTCGTTTCTTTCCTCATAAATTCGCCCGCGTCTGCAATAAATATGGGGAAGAAGTAATTTCGTATACGCATCAAGAATTACGAGTTTAAGAGCTTTGATCTGCTACGCATATAATATTCAAAAATTTTCTGTAGATTTGTTTTAGTTTCTTTACTAAGTTTAACTCACGGGTATTTATTTTACTATCACTTTCTCTCCGTAAAAAAAACTCTTATATGACGTTTTTCACCCTTTTTTATTATATTTTACATTCGGAGGAAATTGATTTCGAACACAGCATGGTTCGCTATTTACATGAATCTTTTAAAAAAAAAATTTATTTGATTACAGAATTCAACGTATCTTCATGAGCAAGTAAGTCTTGAAATTTATTCAAATTCAACTGTACGCTTCGTATTCTTTTTTCTCGTTCTAGTGCTATTTTACAGAAATTATTCAGTTCTATACGATTCTGCCGTAAAGTATTCGTTGATGTATTTGTGTATTAATAACTTTCAATAAACCATTGGACGGTCGCATATATCAATACCAAATCTATAGCTGATGTGAAAGATGTTTAAACAATTTGAAAATTCAGTAAAAATTTTTAGAAAAACGTTATTTTCTTGTGGTTTCACCACAATGTCGATGATAAACTTTTGTCCAAAAACGTTACAGAAGAAGGAAATCGTATACATTCGATAACAAATATTTTCATTCGAATTTTTAAATAAAACGAATTACCGAGCCCTTATATGTAGGCGAACGTTGTAATTTTTATCGATATTAATGTCTCTGCTTAACTGCGAAATCGAACAAAACTGAAACTGTTCGGATTCACCATGGAATCCAGACCGAATCCTGCAAGAATTCAAAATCCAATTCAAAATCCATAAAAATTCATTAAACTCGTCCGATATATCTTTCTATTTTTTTTTATAATTCCTTCGTACACGGCGAGGCAATCCATCCTCATCGATCCCGTGCCGTACGCGCAAATGGTGGAAGAAACGTCCAAGCACGCCCTCCAAAAATCGCTCTCGACCAGCGACGATCGTTGCTCGGGCGCGCGCAGGTGCGCTGCCGCTCGGCGCGCCGTGTTTAAAGAGAGGCGGATAATGCGCGCGCGATATTGACCGTCCGCGTGACGTTACGAATGACGCGGGAGGTTGGACGGCGGAGGAGGAGGAGGAGCGGGAGAAGGAAGAGAAAGCTCTTAAAGTGCCGAGCGGCTAATTATTAGGAGAGCGCGGGAGATTATGTTGATCGAGGCGCTGGGAGTGACCAAAAAAAAAAAAAAAAAGAGGAGAGAAGAAGAATATTTTCCGTTTTCCCCTCTAAATTCGGATAAAAGTCCCTTTTGTCGATGGATAAGAGAAAAAGGCTGATCTTCCTGCTTGTTTTTTTCCCCGTCGATACGCAGCAGATAGAAGATTTATTGCACAAAAATTCATAATGATTACAAATACGCGCATTATAAATTACGGGAGGAGTATTTATTTCAATAAGAGAAAGCGAGTACAACGGTTGTAAAGCTGCTGTACTAGCACTTTGCTTTGATGTTCGAATGGTTTATTTATGGCTTCAACGGTGAAAAGCGAAGGGCTGAAAAGGAAATTTTAAGGATTAGACGCATAAAATGATATTAGTAACATTCCCAGTTCTTGGTCGAAGATCAACGTGGAATGAATTTCCTTGTAAAAATTTATACGAGAAACAATAAAATCTGTATACACTTTTGTTAAAATTAATTTTTTTTTCTGTTTTCTTACTTAAAAATTATAGTGAAGCCATGACTTTTTATTTATGTTTTTCTATGTTTTTATTTCATCTCGAAAAAAAAACTAACGTTTAAACGTACATTCGCTTAAATAGTACATTAACGTTTAAACGCAATAATGAAATTCGCCTAGAATTGAATAATAAAAGCAACTGTTACGATATAGACGTAAACGTACCAACTGTCTGAAAGGAAATCGACTCTGTCTCGGTAAATTACTCTCCCCCCCCCCGTTTTTTCTTCGATAACGAAGCACCTGTTCGTGGGCTGCGCTGAAACAGGCGAGATGGGCTTGGAAAAGCATTCATTTTTGTTAGTAAGACGGGCTTCCCCTGCTTACCGTCTTACTTTACAGCGGCGATCTACGTTGTATTGATCTACGCGAAGGTTTGTAATGTGGAGTATATGTGCGTATACGGAGGCTTATGTAGTTATTAGACGATACGTTGAAATACTTCGCTCTATTTTATATTTTAATGCAGGAATTTTTCCATCTTGTATTTTTAATTATGGAGGAAGAGATTTGGGATGGAAAAATTCTTGGGAGTCATTAAGCTAAATTTATTATAAATATATTCAGTTTAATTCTGGCCCCTCTCTCTCTCTCTCTCTCTCTCCATCTCTCGTGCTCTCTGTCCCCCGACACTCCATAGCACGCCATCTCGGCTCCTCTCCCTGCTCGACCTTGAAACGTTCGAACAATTTCCATTCGAACGAAAAAATCCCCCGAGACGAGGGGAACGGAGCGACGCAGCAGTAGGCTCAAATACCTGATGCATATACAATCTATACAACGAAACTGTTCTTGCGGTCGCGCGCGAGGGGTACGGCATCGCCGAGAAGCCGCAACAGTAAAAGTGGGAGCAGCGAGAACAACGACAAAAACAACAGCGGCGGCAGCAGCGGCAGCATCAGCGGCAACAACAACAAGATCGACAACAACGGCCCGCATCGACCCGGCGCGCCGCGCGACTCGTGACTCTGGTAATCCAGTTACTTCCACCCCCTCCTCCTCCTCCTCCTCCTCCTCCTCCTCCTCCGCCTCCTGCCCCGCCGTCGCCGTCCTCGTCCGCGCGACGTCGAGCACGCGCGGGTCGCCACGGGGGGCTCACTTTTATCATCACGACGGCGTGGCGTCGCCGCGGCTCCTCCGTCTCGTCCGCGCGGATTGCGTAAGAATGGGAGGCGCTGGTTGCATTACGGGGGCCTGGGAACCGAGGGCAGGCGCGGGTTGGCGTATCCGCATATGCGAGTCGGTACGCGACTCGGCTTGCTTCCCTTTTTCGTTCTATATGAGAGATCGAGAGTTCAGCGGGGATTAGGAATGCCGAGGTATATATATATATATATATATATATATATATATATATATATACATTATTTATATACACGGTATGACCTGTATCCTGATTGGTCTGCCCGGAACATTCGACGCGTACTTTTTCGGTCGATCGGAACAAGCCTCGTTCGCTCAAAACCCTTTCCCCGAACCTCTGAACCTCGCTTTGCAATTTGCTTTCGATTCAATTCGAGGTTCTATTTAAAACGAAGTGTAACAAAAATATAGCGAGACGAGGTATACGCGGTGTTCTGCGACGCGAAATTAAAATCGTACCCCGTGTCTCAAGACGATTTTTGAAGAGCATTCGATGGTCGACTTCGATTGTTGGCCACGAATAAGGTATCGTACGAGTGGTCCGTTGGTCCTCGTACGATGATAGAAATCTAATTTTTTTATTCGTTTGTTTTTCCCTCGAAATGATCATGAAAATGATGTTGAAAAAAAGGTTTTTGCGCTTACGCTCACATCTAACGTATAATTAATATTTCAGTATTACACGCCAAATCCAACTGAGATGCTGATTATCCATATTCAAGGAAGCATAATTTATGTAAGCTCGACTTAAATCAATGTAGCATGCAATTACTTATCCCTGCACAAATACGTTCCATTGATTCGAATAAAACCACTGATAAATTAGATTTTCTATTCATTCCGGGATAATAACAACGTGTACCGGCTTACTTTATTAAGTATCAGCATTGCATTGCGCGTCGAGCAATTCATTGTTTAAGAATTATAAGTACACGATAGATATAGCCGCGCGTTTACGCGCTCGGAATCACGCCTCCGTTTAGATTGCGGTATAGAATATTTTAAAATTGGCGCGTGCGTCGTTTAACAAGTATATATATATATATATATATATATATATATATATATATATATATAACATAATATATGGTGCGTATATATATTATGAATCCAACGAGCAGAATGCACAAGCGTAACTCTTATGAAACACATGCGCCCCTCTCTTGCTCTCTCTCGCTCGAGTTTTTCTTGCTCAACTGCACATGCATACTGCGTACAATATATATATATATATATATATATATATATATATATATATATATATATATATATATATATGTATCTGTATTCTGGTGTACGGCTGGCTGACAGTGACCGATACTATCTGTCGCTGATACGTTTAAGCGCGTAATTGACAAATTGAATTCGTTCGCGTGCCAGGCGTGAAAAAGAAAGGATAGAAGAACGTGCCCGAGATTTCGACTGCGCGTGCGCTATTTTGCATTTTCCGTTTCCAAGTGAGTTGGCAGTTTTTAATCCTAATTAACCGAGTTGATTAGCTATTTTGATCGTTACGTCGTTTTTAATCCTTCGGATAATTCGGTTTATATGTTGTATGAATGGAAAAAAAATTAATTATACTTTGTAGTGTATAATACAAGAAAATGCTGTAATCACTTACGACATTGTATTATCATTTCTTTCATTTTCTGCTTACAAAGCATGTATTGCATTTTCAGTCACAAATAAGAAACTGCATAATGATATTAGTCGATTTTTTATTAAACGATTTTCATTCTGAATTAATTAATTTATTTGATGAAAGTCATTCGAGAATGATGATGATTGCAAATTTTTTTCCATTTTTAAACAAAATTGATTTCTTTTACATTGATAATTTTATTGTACGTTTTTCGAAAATATAATATTTTTACAAAGTAGTATGTTCTAAATTTTTTGCGTAGATCTTTGATCGAGTTTGATTCGGGTTCAGCAAAATGCCTGCAATGTAGTAGAATCTAACGCCCTTCCATTACCGAGATATTGTACTTTTTTTACATACAACTCTCAGTCAACTGCAGTATTGTTTAACGAAACTTCCCATATTTGGCAGTCGATTAAGACAAAGTATCAAAATTTTAAATAATAAAATTCTAATGAAAAGTATAGCCTTTAATTTATCGTCGAACGAAATTCAGTCGATTATTCATGGATCATGATTAGAAAGTTGGCTATTTATCCTAATGTTTATAAAACAGCCAAAATTCTATTGGCATTTGCTCAAAGATATCATAAATTCCAATCACTGAAGATCCAGTTCTATTACAATCTAAAAAAATTCTGTCTACAAACCTGTTCTACGATAATTAATTTATAATTCTATGACATTCCCACGCTTCGTGGTGAAGTTATCTTGTCCAATTGACGGTCTTGTGTTCTGCTGTAAACATCGCTTTAGCAATTATAAATTGTGTTCTTCATATGTAGTTTCATGTTTTCGATTTATAAATATCTTCATATTTTTATCATTTCCATCGATCTTCCCTGCTGATATTTTTCGCGCCAAATTACTATCGGAGGATATCGTCGATACATCGTTCTTCGTCCTATCTCTCTTATCGAGTTATCAGAAACTAATATCATCTGTCGAATGAGCCTTAGTTATTATAAAATAGCCTACCCGATATGTCGATATAACTCCTGTTTAATTCCTAATGATTATTATGTCTATGTCCAATTTCATGATTCATGTATACAATGGTAGACACGGAATCAGTCCTAGAATATGTCAGAACCCTAGTATCTAAAGTAGACATCTGTCGTAGCTTGTAATGTTTCTTATTTATCTTCATATAAGCACAGTGCGCAGTGACACTAGCGCTCATGTTAAGCTATGCAAGTTTTCGTTCCCATTGAAGACGTATAAATTAGGTCAGATTATATATGCATATATATATATATATATATATATATATATATATATATATATATATATATATATAAGCGTACCTACAGATTTGCCCATGTAGGCGACGCTCTTCTCAACTACGTACCGTAGCTATAAGTATTTTAGTTCCAACCCGAAGTTTTGTCATTTTTCTAAATAAAAAAAAAAATACGAGAATTTTCAAACATATCGGCTTCACGCACACTTACGATTCTAAATTTTTTATATTTCATATTGCTACGCTTTTGCTTTGTGCAGTGGAAGTTGGAAGGCACTCTGCACCATTGCTGTATAGCAGGTCGACTCTAAGCGTTTCGTCATCCGTAACGGATTTTTTTCCTGCTTACATTTACAGTCGCATGAGGTTTATTGATAAATTTAACCGATGAAAATTCTGTATTCGTTAACTGAAATATATTTATTACGAACCAGAAAAACCGGAAAGATTATTATATATATATATATATATATATATATATATATATATATATATATATATATATATATTGCTTGAACTTTCAATCCGTTTGGTGAAATGAATATTATATATATATATATATATATATATATATATATATATCGTACAGCTTTCATACACGACATGTCCAATAAGATTATTGTAATATTTTTATTTTCATTTATAAAGGACTCGATGGTACAATTAGTTTGACCTCTTAATTAAGTCCGTTCGATAAATCCCTGCGCGACTTCATGTATATATATATATATATATATATATATATATATATATATACCTATATACCTATATATATATATATGTATATATATATATATATATATATATATATATATATACGGTGTGTGTATATATACGGACCGTGCGCGTGCGCGCACTTGCATTTAATTGGCCAACGAGAGCGCATATATACACAAAAATGTCTTGTTTAAAATTATATATACATATATATATATATATATATATATATATATATATATATATATATATATATATAACGATGGCAATAATAATTAAAGGCAGCGTAAGGAAAGTCATATGCGTAAGTACACTTACCAGGCATAAAATTTTGAATGCAACAAAACGTCGACCTCGCAACTGACACGAAAACGTATATAACGTGTACCGAAAATATTTTGTCGTCGATGAATGTAAATTATATGTAATTAATATAACAAACTGCGCGCGCGTGTGTGCCTCTATGGGTGTGTAGGGGTTTGTATGTAAACATGCGCACGTCTGTTTATTGGAAAAAAGCGTGTGTGGCATAAAAGTTGATAAAAATAATTATTAACCATTCACTGATTAATGAGACACAATGTAAAATAATTATAAGAAACATTGATACGGCACTGCTAAGCGAAGCGCCGATCTTAAACTTTTCATTATAATAATTTCAATTTATTTTGGATTGATCGGCGATATAATAACTCTTAAACGATTATTTATAAAAAATAAACCGCAAATACCCTCGTTCCAATTACTAAAACTGCCTTATCGACCGATTTCATCGAATTACAATTTCGTTTAATGATAAATATTTTCACCTCGCATCGACACAAGTTTACTTCAAATTATACCGTTAATTATAGACTTGTTTAATTCTAATAATTAATTAAATCACAAATTTTGCTGACTTGTCGAGTTCAACGAATTAAGACAAATTGAAACTGTTGAAAAATCAATCGAGTATTTAATATAATACGAAAAAAAATACAATAAGGTAGCATTGTATGAAGATGAACAAAATCAGTGTAGGAATTGGATTATATAAACGAGAAGGGGTGAAAACATTACTATTTATAAAGTTATGACATTCATTTTTTAATTTACATGCATCGAGCTCTTTGCATTATCCTTTTCTTTAGAAATCCATGACACTTTAGACAAAAGCCTTTTTCGTCGATTATTTCAGTGATTGAAATTTTAACGGATTCAAAATATAAAATTTAGAATAGCATGTTATTGTTTGATATATATAAAATGCTGTATATTATATAAATATATATAGAGCTTTTTATTGGACAATTATTTACATGACTGATAAATGATTTCAAATATGCTAATCTCATTTCTACATTTTATAGCAAATTAGACTCTTTTTATTTAAAATAACTAAAATTATTTTATGCATTATTACTACAACTGTCAATAATTCGTGCGTGTCTCTTTGTACAATTTATTGAAATATGTTTAAATCTGAATTTTCAACGAAAAAATAATATCTTTCTTACGTTGCTCTAAATTTGGATTTATTTTATCTATAGAAATGTCGTAGTGATATCTAGTTCCTTTTTAATTTCCCTCGATCATGGCGCCCCAACCCCAAAGCTGATCGTGTGTCTTTCACTTAATGATACAAATTACCAAAATCCTTCATTCAATCACCTAATCCACTTCATTTAATGATACAAATTACCAAATTCTTTATTTGCTACAGGCACAGGCAGCCTAACGTATCAGCTATTGACTTGCAATGTGCGCTTTATAGAAATTTTTATTTCAACTCAAAATTGAACGGTGAATTGATTCACTTTTACTGCCCGCAGAAAATCAGAAAATTTAATATATACGTGCATGTAATCGAAACTAAATATAAATTATTATGTAATTGACTATTTTTTCTTTGATTTCGCACGCGAGTCAACGTAACATTTCAAACATTTGTATAATCAATACATGCATACAGTATTTTACCAAATTATATCTCATTATCTTCTTCCTCCACTCGATGCAGCTCCGATGAGAATATGCAAAAACCCAATTAAGCAAGAATTTCCCACATCCTCACAATACAGCGTACCGAAGAGCAAACTTACATTATACTCCCGCGATAGGCGCGAAATATTTTTATTACAGTAAATAAGAAAATTTCAAAGGGCCCATAACAGCGTGTACGTACACGAGCAAGTGGCGCGCGCAAAGCATCTTCGATGAGAATGGACACCGACGCAACAAAAGCCCGCGCGATCGAGAGAGAACACGCGGGGGACGGGGCGAGGAGGAAGAGAGGGTGGAGCGAGAACAATGCCCAGAACGCGGAACGGCCGCGCGTACGGCTCGAGTCGTCGCGCTCGTATATGCATATTAAAGGGCTTGGGAACAATTATAATCGTCGTTCCGAGGACCTGGAAAATTTGCGGGGCGCTGGTCCGCAGAATTTCGCGCCAATTACTGCAGCGACGAGGGGCAGGGGGCGGGGAGGGGATTCCGCGGAACCCGACGAAATCCTGCGAATTTGTTTTTTTTTTGTTTTTTTTTTTTAGGACATTCGTGATCTTATTTAACGAACGAACCTTGTACGCGCTTTATGGAAATTCGACATTGAGTGTAAAGTAGGCTGAAGATGCGTTATGAAAATACGTTATGAAAATAAAAATTCGCCATTTTTCTCTGATACAGAAGGTCAAAGTGGTCATGACCATTGGCGTTTAAAAAAAAAATATACCAAAATAGCGAAATAAGTCGCCAGCAGCGGTAAACAGAAAACATTACGGTCTGTTTTCATAACTATTTTGCGATAAACGTGAATTTGATCTTGTCGTTGACCTTCAGGGACATTTCAAAGAAAAATTGTTACGTTGAATTTTTGGCAATTTTTGCTTGAATTAATCAAACCAAAATGTAAGATGCCGGTAAAACTTCTTTATCCGATAAAACATGGTTTTAGATAATATTTTAAAGTATTGCGTTCGTTAAAAGAAAAATAAATGTCACTGTATAATGTCAAATTTCAATGTCAAGGTCAAATTTGAAGTCAATACCAAACAGTAATTGAACAAAGCGACGAATTTTGTATTTATTATTTTCTGCAAAAATCTCCTCTCAGTCATTTTTTTTTTTACCGTTTCAGTATACTTTTCATTCGATGCGACACCTGGCTACTCTTTTTTCTGCTGTATGTAAAGAACCGTGTACTTTTGTTGTTTGCGTAAACTTTCGATCGTGATCTGTCTATGTCTAATTCTCAAGGAAAATCAATTTTCACGAAAAGTGCGCGAGGCCATTTCATACACACTGCGCGCAGCATCGAATGATTGTCACACGTTGAATACATGAATGATATCTTGTATCGAACTCGTGACATCGGGATTTTCTTATTTTAGTGCAATCAAGCGGTACCGATCGAGGATTTATTTACATCCAATTCTTGGGCAATAGAACCAATGGAAAATCGATTATTTACGATTTTTCTCCTAGAAACTTCTTCACACTTTTTAAACATCTTTGGCCTAATGCCATAATTATTTAGGGAAGAATCCTTGTTACATCAAAATCACATACTTGTAAGAAAATAAAACCCTTTCGTCTCGTGTGTTTCACCTCATAAGAATAGAAATTACGTCGATACAGTCACATCATAATTGAGCTACACCTGCAATAGTTGAAATTTATTGGCTGCAAAATTATATTATCGAGTTCTCCGGTGAGACGCAATCATTTTTGCTCACCCGTATAAGCCGGATACGGATCGCGAGCCGATGACTAGTCAAACTAAATCTTTCTATCGTCATTCACTGGAAAAAGCTTCTCGCCTCGAGAGGAGCGCGTTTCCCATTATTTTCACTGGGACTTTCCAAATTAACATAATGTAATTAACTGGCGAGACATGACGCCGAGGGAATAAGTACTCTTATACCCGCACGCGCACGCGCACGCACGCCCACGTGCAAACACGCATTTCCTTCGAGCTTCGCGAGTCAAAAAACATTTTCTCCGCCAGGTGCTGCAGCGATATAAATCTAGAGCTCGATTTCATATACAGACATTGTTTAGACATATTCCCAGTTCCATTGCACATATGCGTGCAGTTCGCATACAATTTATCCTTTCGCTCTTGATATGGTAGCTCAGAAACTTTTTATTTAATTTATATATATAGTGCGATACATATAGTACGAACGCATACGTAGTTTTCGAGAGAAAAAAAACTTAACTTCTTTCTCGACACATTTCTCATGAGAACTGAGGCGTTTAATTTAGGATTGTTAAAAGCATATGTAATTTATTGTGAAAAATTAAAAATTTGATGAATGTAATTCATATCTATGTAATCGAGACCAATTGTCATTTGAGAAACTAGAATGTGTACCCGGAATTGAATAACCAGAAACTCAGATATACGTCTGTATGCCTGGATAATATTGATTATCCGGTATACAAGAAATTTTGATCACATGATCAATCTACCATACCAACTAATCAATTTTTTTTTCTCGATCTTTTTAGAAACTCAGATAAATATAATGGCCGTTTGTGTTATAAATTTGTAATATGATTCCTAAAAATATGAATACTTCCCAAATTCTTCCTCTTATGTTTATTCTGAATACCTCGTTTCTAAAATATATACATTTTAAAATAAAAATAATGCCGACCATTTCAGGGGGTTTTGACTGATCTTCTTCACCGATTGAGTAGAAAGTGTTCTGTTATCCAGAAAACAAAATGCAAATATTAAATAATCATCTAATCGAAACGTCATCTATACGGCTTGGCAAATCTGCCTGGTACTTCGATTCAATGTTGAGTAGGCGTTAATAAAGGTTATTGGGGAATCTAAATTTGTATTAATTTTATTTTTCGTGTAATATTAAGTCATAGAGAGTATTTTCACTTAAAAAAGATTTTGTTTCAAAGCCCCATGTAATATTTTTACATAGTACATTGACCTTCATAAATATTCTTTTTTAAATATCTACTTAGCTGTCACTGTCACATTCGTTACAGTTATTAGAATCGGGTTCATGCATAACCTTTATGTTGTTAAACATGTATCATTCTTCTCCTAACCATTGTTGAAATAATAAGCTATTATTTTCTAAGAAAAACTGTAAAATTTTTTATACTTCCTTCCGATTATTTCTTATAAATCTTTATTAATTATTATAAATTTTTATAATATATTATAAAAAACCTTTATTATTAATATAAAAATAATAAATCGTTAATAAGTTCCAAAAATCATACAAAGTAATGAAGATCTTTTTTTTATCTCTTACCGATACACGTTCCTCTGTATTAAACGGAAAAGGAAGAAAAAGCTGCTACTTTTTCTAAAAGCACGAGACCGCGCATTATCAACTCCCCCCGAGCTGTCACCTCTCGCGGCTCTTGGGTCGCTTACCCTTCGCATATAGTCCTCGTGTATATATAACTATTTATGTATATATATATATATATTGTGTGTGTGTGTGTGTGTGTGTGTGTGTGTGTGTGTGTGTGTGTGTGTGTGTACACACTACCTCTCCTCGCACACATTACTCGCGGCTCCTTTAGTACACATACACGCGCTCACGAGCTGCACAAGCAGTGTACAGATATGTAGAAAGAGTGGTGCCGTGCGAGAGGGAACGAGAGAGCGAGATTGAGATAGAGAGAGGGAGAGAGAGCCGGTGAGCGAGTGAGCGCGCGCGAGGGGGAGGGAAGGAAGGGGCCGACCAGGTGGTGGTCGCCGCCGTCTCGATGATATGCCGCTGAGGCGCGGGGAAAGGAACGCGTCGCTGCCGCTTGCACACACATACACGCGCGCGCGTTCGCGCACACATAAACACCGCATGAATCTCCTCTCTCTCTCTCTCTCTCTCTCTCTCCCTCCGTATCTCTCTCGCGGGGTTCCCGACCGCTCGCCGAGCCGCTGACGCCGCCGCCAGCCCTCCGCCGCCACCACCACCGCCGCCGCGACGCGCTGGCGCTGGCGGGCGCGCGCGCGGCTCCGCTGCACGGCCTAGCCGGGCCATTGCCGTCCGCGCGCCGTCAGTGTTGTATTAGCAGCTCGCGCGGCGAGATCCGTGCGGCCGAGTGGTTACGTCGCGCCATAATAATAATCCGAAGCGCTCGCGCGGTGGTACCTTTATACACACACATATATATATATATATGTATGTTTAGATATATACATACACGCGTTTTTCCGTACATACAGATATACGATTTCGGTATTCTATCGCACGTTCTCGCCTCTTGTGCGGTGTCCGTGTCCGTGTGTGTTGGGTGTCCGTGTGTGCGTGTCTCTGTGTAATTGTGCTCACGTATCTGTGTACTGTGCCCATACAGGGATCATCGCACGTGCACGCACTCCGGTTTATCGCCGAACGATTATCATCGGCGAGGGCGATCTTACGTTTTTCTCCGTATACACATGCACATCTAAGAGAGCGCTATCGCTGTCGAACACCGCGTGTTTCAAAGGTCCGCCGAGCGAGCGAGCGACAGGCGCCGGCGACATGTCGGTCGCGGATCGCCGACGGTGCCGCGGGATTTTCGAGCCCCGAGTACAATGTACCGACGTCGTCGGCCGGCGACAAGCTCGACAGTAGAATACAGTAGTGCGCGGTCGCTGAGTGCGCGGTGAAGACATACGGCGATAGCCGTCGTGTCCTCCACTACGTGCGCGGAGGAAGTTTTTCGTGTTCTGCTCAAGCGCGCGCGCGCGCGCGCATGCACGCGTATCTATACACAGTGCGACGTCAAGTAGAAACGGAAGGATCGTAACGGCCGCGGGGCGAGCACGCGGTTCGTCTCCCCCATCCCGCTGTTATTATTGTTGTTATCGTTGTTATTGTTGTTGGTTTTATTGTGGTTGTTGTATCGTATTGTGCCGTGATCACGCTGCATTCTATACTCGACGCTTTTCAGCAGCGATTGTGCCTTGTGTGGGTGTATATGTATATACGTATATATACACTGTTGTGAAATTCGCGTCCACGTACATACACACGTGCACACACACACACATATGTATATATGTGTGTGGGGTGCGATGCTAAGGCTCTCGTCAGGCCGCGGTCGACTCCTCGCCCGCAGCAGCCTCGGCGATAAACCATAGGCGGGGGACAGCGCGGCGTCAGCGATTTCAGCCAGCGATTAGGTCAGTGCGCGGTTGTGTATTATGCCCCCTGCCTCCCTCCCTTCCTATTTCCTCGCCTTTGTGTATATATATACATATATATATATATATATATATATATATATATATATATATATATATATACACATTTGACGCCTCTGAAAAAAATCCGCGGGGTATAAACAACTCAAAACAAAAAAAGCTTTAACCGGATGTCATAAGTATTTGTTGTTTGTTTTTTTTTTCAATATTAGAAAAAATATATTTTGCGCTATATCATTGCACATAAAGGTGGTTTCTCATTGCACGTAGTGTGTCCAGTTTTATTAACCCGCGAGTGGCGAACTTTCGCATCTACGCGTGTATATTACCGAAAAGTGTTTTTTTCTTTTTAGTTACGCGTGTCATTTTTAGATCTGCAAAAAGATTTCGAATTTTCTATTGTAAAATTCAGACATTCGGCGTTTCCGCACGAGGTGCTCTGCATACAATTGCATGCGCGCCAGCACGCAGATGAGAGGATCCGCTCGGTCTCTCTTTATCTCTCTTTCTTTCTCTGTCCTCCACACTATCTCACTCTCACTCTCTCTCTCTCTCTCTCTACCTCTGACTCTTTTTCTCTCTTTACCCGTACGGGTTGGGCGTATATTTTCGCGTTTCCGGTTCTCGCGCACGGGGGAGCTGGTCCGGTCGCGGATCATTGACGATCTAATGGCATTCGAAGGGGAGGGGCGCGCACCTGGCCCGAACGATCGATTCTATTCACTGAATTATTGACTGATAATATATATATATATATATATATATATATATATATATATATATATATATATATATATATATAATTTTGGGGGAAACAACAGCGCGGACATATGATATTTGTTTAATACCGCATTTCCGATTAACTGCACAGGATATGCGTGTTTGTGTAATTGTAATAAAGGTATATGCACTTGTAACATTTGACGTGTCCGGCGAAAAATAGGATGTTCAAATTACGTCGAGTTAGACTGACATAATGAAGAGGGTACACGGAATACATATACGTGGAAGCATCGAGAATCCGCGTACACTCGAATGTTGCCTATGAAAGTCTCTATAAAATCTCGTTAAATATTTGCAATTAGATAGAGAAAGTGCAGATAATTGAAATGCCTCGAAAAAAAAATGTAAACAAGCTCCCTTAAAGCTTTTTAAAGTATCTAAAATGTCTTTCAGCTTCTGATAATACGGACGATTGACAGTTTTCAAAAGCGCATACATATATAGAATTATCGGTCTCCGATTCACTTCAGTACGCGCTCTACATTTGCGAGTAAATTGCGCTATATAATTATATTAATAAATAAATCAAGTGAATTTCTACCGTTGATCCAGATATTTTTCGGATAAACAACAGCCAAGACTCGGCAAATATTGCATTGACTATTTATGTCGAAAATTTCATCCAACCTTGTGCGAAACTCTTTTCATATATTCTTGACGATTCGCGCTTCATTTAAGTTCAAACTTTTTCATTCGTTGGGAACTGTACGAAACATATTTATAATCACTTAATTGCTATTTTCAACACTAGCACAATATTTTTCATTGGCGTAAGAATGGAATTTGCTTTCTAGTCTTAAAAAGAACATTTGAAAGATATATACCGTAAGGTCTTTAAAAGCGATACACGCGGCAGATATAGCGTATATCGGCGGAAGTAATTGAATTATCTTTATCAATTACAATTACCATGTATATTAATTTTTGACGGGTACGAATCGAATTAAAAGACGGTATAATCATAGTAATTATTAGCAATATGGTTATGGCGAGTTTTATCGCAATCCTACTTGAACGTGTGTATACAGTATATGGTGTTACATGGGGAAAACATATTTTTTCCCCGTTAACCGCACCGCCAACAGACGGTACTAACAATAAAAAAGCGAACAGCGCCATTTTAATTAAATTAGGAAAGGCGCGGAGCTTGCCAGCGCGGTTCATTGATGAAACGCGACGTGGCGACGGTCGTTGGCATCGGAACCCCCGGCCCCCGTATATATTATTATATACATATATAACACGTCGTAAAAGTGGCTGTGCCTACTTATATGGGTGTGTGTATATACAAAAACCAGTGTAAAAAAAAAGGAAAAAAGGATGTAAAAAATCGCGCGGAGATTACTTAATGAATTAGCTGAAAAGCATATAATGTGCCGTAATATATATTCGCGCGCCCGCTCTCTCGATGCGCGTGTATTATATATATATATATATATATATATATATATATATATATATATATATATATATATATCTTTCGTATATTATCGTTGTCCCGTGTTTGCCACGCGTTCCCAGAGGAGAAACAAGGAGGAACACCAGAGGCGAAGTTGCATATAGAGAGAGGATATTATGCGCTCGCGCGCATACATACGCGCACTGTTACACTCGAGCACGTATATATATATATATATATATATATATATATATATATATATATAGATATATGTATATATAGACAAGCAGTCTTCCATGTCCTTTTCGCGTTGTCGCTGTGGAACGAATGGACGCGAGCCGCGCTCGAGGAAGCGGAGAACGTTAAAAAAACCGAGCGGAAGGGCGAGGACGGAGCTGTGTTCTCTACCTCCCACTCTTCTTCTCTTTCTATCTCTCTCTCTGTAGTTTGTTTGGAAGAATGGGAAAAATTGCAAGAGAGCGAGAGTGAGTGAGTGAGAGAGAGAGAGAGAGAGAGGAGAGAGAGAGAGAGAGAGAGAGAGAGAGAGAGAGAGAGAGAGAGAAGCAAAGGGTTCCGTGGATTGTTCCCAAGTTCGCTTGGGCATATATACTCCAAGCTCGTCCGTTGCTCTTTTCCTTCGTGCTTCCGGTGCGATCGGCTCGACTTTTGTTCTGGAAGCGTTAATTTACGCCGCTCTTCAAAGCAAAGAGTTGTGGGCGCAAAAATTCTTACCATTGTCGGTACGCAGACGCTGAAAGTATAGAAAGAAGATATTTATAAAATAATCAAATGCCATATATAGACATGCATAGATATATATCTATATATATATATATATATATATATATATATATATATATATATATATATATATATATATATAAAATCAATCCAATTATTTGTAAGTCCAATACTAATCAATGCCACGAAAATACATAAATATAAAGAAACCACCATGAAATCGCGCATCCGCTCGGTATTGCTGTCAAGGTCTTGAAAGAAAGGTGTCATCCAGTATTTCTTAGAGCAAATATTCCTTGAGCTAAATTGCTGTCTCGAATATATATATATAGGTATATAGGTATATATATGCATGGCGATCGATACATTTGATGTCTCGCGACGACGTCTCTGTTTTCTTTTTTAACGTTTACATCAGATTATATTCTTCTACACAATCATCCAGGAACGCGATGACGATGTGCGCGCGCGCGCGCACACACACACACAGACAATATGCATATATATAATTCCATCTCAATGGAATGGTTTGTAGCCTATATAATATAGACAATTAGGGCTAAATAAAAATTTTATTATTATGATATTTTTGGGCAGTTCTTAAAAGATAGAGCATTGAGATTGGTATTCAAGCTTTAATATATATATATATATTCGCGCAATTGATAGCTAAACACATATACAAGGAAAACTGATGAAAATCAGGTATAATTCTGTGATTGAAAGTAGTTTATCAATATATATATATATATATATATATATATATATATATATATATATATATAATCGTATTGCTATAAACAACCTTTCCTCATGTATGTAAAGAAACGGAAAAAGATAGAGGAAGAAGGAGAGAGGAGAAGAGAAATACGAAGATAGGGAGAGATGGAGGGAGAGGCGGTGAACGCACTGTTACACCAAAAAGCCACAAGTCAGGGCCGAGCAGCGGCACTTTTCCATCCCGACCCCCTTAGCAGTTTCATCCCTCTCCTCCCTCCGCTCTTGATCCCACTCCCACTGGCTCCTCTTCCTCGCCAGCTGATCTCGACACTGACCTCTCCCCCCGAGAAAGTCCGGGAGAGAGAGAGAGAGAGAGAGAGAGAGAGAGAGAGAGAGCGAGAGAGGGAGCGAGAGCGAGATACACACGCGAGTGAGCGCGGTGCTCTGATCGATCGCGATGCGCGCGATGCCCACCGCTGGCGGACCGCCCGCGCCCGTTGCGGCGATCGGCGAGCCAGCCGCGCGCGGCCTTAACCTTCGCGCGCGCAGACGAGTAAGAAAGAGAACGAGAGGGAGAGAGCGAGGCACAGACAGAAAAAGAGAGGAGACCCGGTGGTTCACCTTATAAACTTTATTCACACACACACACACTCGCGCGCAGGCAAACTTCGCGCCCGGTCGTAGCGCGAATTCGCGCTTGCTTGCACATCGACACTGCACGCGGGATTCTCCCTGTGCGCGAACATACGCACTGTGTACGTTTCAGGTTGCAGTATGTATGTGTGTATATATTTGTATATATATATACATATATTTCTCTTGCTCGCCCCCTGGTGTGCGAGGCAAGCGAGGCGCTCGAGGCTGAGCTACGCGCGCTCGCGAGGGCGGGACGGCCGGTGCAGCGGCGTCGCGCTTTCGAGGCATATATGCCGGCTTTCAGGTTGAACATATGTGTATACAATATGTAATGGGGCTTAGGCTGTGCGCGGAAGTTTCGGTTATAGAGTTTCTCTCTCTCTCTCTCTGTCTCACTCGCTCACTCTCTCCCTCTCTGTGTCTCATCGTATATGGATATGTCTATATACTTAATGCTCAGATTAATTTCTTTGCGAAGTCCAGGTTACTCTACGTACGATTAGTATATTTACCCATCTCTTAAGTAAAGTAAATTCACTTGGAGTGAGAATAATAGATTTTCAATAAGTCAATAAATTAATAATTACATGTTAAATAACAGGGAATATTTATTTATTCACTGCAGATGCGAGAAAAAAGTAAAAAGAAATGGAAATGGCCAATGGAAAAATTGAGTAAGCATGATGAAATTCTGGGTGTATAATAGAAGAATTCAAAATTCACTTCAAATTTTCAGAATGAAATTTTAACACGCAAAAATTTAACAATTACTCATACCACGAATGTTAGAATATATGTGTATATATAATTTATTAATAAGTTCAATCAATTTAACTTGTTTAGTACGTTAAGATTACCGTACGAGCATCTCGAGCTTATATCGATCATTTCGATACCTCGTGTTTTTTTTGGATAATTCGAACAACCCGAGTAGCGGAAATGTTCGAATCGCTGAAATACTTCTCACCAAATGAATGCCGTATAGGAGTGTTATCGAGATTTTGTTCGAACTCTTTGCAATTTACATCAGCTCTCCATGAATTTATTAAAGATGACATTAATAGATCGGTTGTATTTCAAACCAATTCCGTGGCACTTTCGGCATTGAATTGAACTATCAAACATTCATGTATATAATCATTTCATAAAGGCTTCGAATACGATGAGTTCGAGAGCAGTTTTAATGAACAATTGTATTTGGACTGCGAACTGCTGAGCAACATTTCGGCTAGCCTTTGCTCTGTATGCATTGTTCGATTTGTAAAAGATCATGTAAGATTCGTAAAGAACTTTCTCAGTTTGATTTATGAGGATAAATCTTTATAGAAATACTATTAATTCCAATGTGTATTAATGTCACTCTAGGAGGTTTTAAAAACTAGTAATAAAAAAAAAAACATACACACGTTCTCTTATTTTCACGAATAAAATTTCCATATAAATATGAGTGTACTATCATCGCTTAATGGCCAATAAATTTGTGAAAACAAATGACCCTTGAGCTTCATATCCATAATGTAATAACTAAAATACCCAGCAGCCAATTGATACTCTTAATAGTCCACTTCATAGTCGGGATACAAATTTTTTATTTCTCCCATTTGCATATTGTGCAGCCGAAGAAAGTGACGCGCGCTTTCATTTTGGTATAAACCGCTTTATATGTCGCCGGGTGTAATGGGGCTCCCGTCCGGTGACTCCGCGATGCAGCCTCCATTCAGCCTAATGTACGATCGTATCTTCTTATCGAGTTTCACTTTCTGTTATCTACTTTTTTCTTTTTCTTTTTTTTTTCCTTTTTTTTCCTTTTTTTTTTTTTTTTTGAAAGCACCGGAAAATTTTAAGAGCTTTTTTCGAAAGCGTAGAAAAAATTTTACGTACCAATGTGTAGGCGAGATTCGGCGTATAAACGGGGACGTATCAATTAGCGGTCTATGAGTCTAAAGCGGAATTAATGAAATTGAACTTATTCAATGTAGATTGTCTCTCATTTCGAACGTCCAATCTTAATAGTAAGGAAATAATCACATTTTCACTAATTCAGATGTTAGAAATCGAACGCTTAGTTAAGTGAATTTATTTAAACTTATCGAGTCTGTGATTTATCACTCACGAATATCCAATGAAAAGTGTAATTCTGTTAGTTTACTTATTATTTATGAAAATGATTGTACGTAAAATATTTCATTCAATTTGTATAAAAGTTACAAATATACGACGAAATAGAAAATCTTCGAATAAAAGAATGCAATGGACGAATTTTCCGCGAGACTTATTAAATAGTTCATTTTTACAATTACTCGGTTTAAACGCATTGTATTTTTTTCGCATAGTACGCTTGTAATATCACTTACGCTTTACATTTCGAAAGTATTATACCTTTGTACGTTTTGACATTGCCAATATATCATTCTATTGAGAAAAGAATTTCGACCAAATCAACAACCTGGCACTCTAATGGGACCTGACTAAAATGCGGGCTTTCGTTTGGGAGAATAGGAAAAATGAAAATTTACATATGTGGCCTGGTGCAGCCGTGGTCCCTGGATGACGCTGACCAGTCCACGAGCGTCTTACTGTGGATCGCGTAAGTATGCGCTGCCTATACTGAGTTTTTTTACCAAATCGATTTTACATCCCCAATATGACGCGTGCACAGGGTACAAAGTTACACTCGACACTTATATTGCTGTAAAAAATTCTATTCGCGCTACTTAAAAATCGCGCGACTTCAGCATGATTTTACAACTCAACTCGTGGCTTCGTCTTTTTGTTCGGACTTGATACGCGCGCTAATCTTGATACTCGATGGAATTTGCCTCCCTCGTTCGGTTCGTTGGTAAAATATTTCACGAAGTCAATGGGTAACGCATGCACGCTCGTGCAGTGTACGAAATTAGGCGAGAAATTTAGCTTCTTAGATATAAACAAGGTGTCCATTTTTGAAGTTACTTAAGTTCAGCATAATGTGAAGAGGCAAATAATCAAATTCTCAAAAATACAATTTTATTCTTTTTTGGAAACTGGCATCGACTAGAGAAAACTTTCGCCTCTCTCGCATTCCGTTCACTTCCATGTGCGAGCATACAGATAATACTTTTTTACTCTTTATTTCATCGTCCTTGCCCCAAAAATTCGCACCGCTACGTATATATATATATATATATATATATATACCTATATGAAAGCGCATCCCCCGCTCGTGTTCAGCGCGATAATGCGATATCCTCATATATATATATATATATATATATATATATATATATATATATATATATGTATAAATATGTGTGTGTATATATATGTATAAATAAAAAGCGGGCCGGCGCGTATCGGGAATGAGGACACACCACCGGGACGCGCGAAGATAACCCATGATTTCGCGCGTATGCAAACATCGGCCTGCCGATGTTCGATGGCTTGATTTACGAGCGCGAGCCCGTGTCTCGCTTCAGCGCGGATCGGCCGGCTCGCCGAGAGCGCGGCATTTTTCTTTTTTTTTCTTTATTTTTTTTGGTTTTAATTTTTTTTTTTTTTTTGATTGTCAAAAAGAACAAGAAGGAGAGGAGGAACGGGGAAATGAAATCAGTAAAAGTATAGGTATATATATATATATATATATATATATATATATATATATATATACGCAAAGCAAATACAATCCTCGAAACGATTCTCGGTAAAACTTTCGGAAATCGCTGCGCCGAAGTGCACGGGCTTGCGCCTCTCTCTCTCTCTCTCGCTCTCTCTCTCTCTCTTCTCTCTTCTCCAAGTACTTTTAATCGCGCGAGCAAATTAAAAGAGCGCGCACGCACTTGCTGCCACCTCGATATATATATATATATATATATATATATATATATATATATAGATAGATAGATAGGCGATGCTGAATAATCCCGCGGCCCTTTCTCTCTCCCCTCCCACTCCGTCGTTCCGAGAACTTTTTTTATTACCTCGCGCGCGCTCAGGCGCTCGCGCGCGACATTAATTGGGGACGACCGAGTTATGTACATACACGCCTATTGCATTATTATGCGAGGACCGGCCGAAAGGACTTGCGCAAAGGGGAGGATAGAAAAAAACAAAACTGTATATGGGTATTGATATTCGCACCGAACTAACGGGTTATATATATATATATATATATATATATATATATATATATATATATATATATATTGTGCGTCGAGATCGCACCAGCTGGCTGTTCGCGGATTCGACACGAGCCAGCGCACTCGAGATTCTCCATGGATATAAGGAATTACTCGACTACGTAGAAAACTCTACATCTGTACGAGAGATTTCGCTTTCGTATAATATCTTATAATAATACGTCGTTTTATCTTATCTTATTCCACCAATAATCACCACGCGAATCATCATGGTTGCTTTGCTGATTTCTCCCTCAGATCTCCGTCTCTCTCTATGTCAAAAAAAAATTTTTTTCGTTGTTTAATAACTATGTTAAATCTAATTTAATAACTATGTTAAAATAGGAAAGCGCTTGACGCAATCGAGGGTTTTTTTAAAATTTAAAATAAGATAAAAAAAATTGTGAAAGAGAGAAAATAAAAAATATCTGATAGAAATTGATATATTATTACCTAATCGAATAAGTAAATATATTAACAAGATAATCGGCCATTAAATCGAAATCATGTGTACGATTATCGAGAGAGCAAAGTGGCGATGTAGGTATAATTAATTCTTCTACGTAGTATCTCTAAAGAAAAAAAGGATTTAAAATAAGCGAATCTCTTCTACTTATGTAAGGTTCATGTTGACTTATTTGAAAAGTTCAGATTCCTTCGCGTTAAAGATAAGATATAGCGTATCTTCTTTAGATCTTCTTTACATCTATTTCTTCGTGTATCTCGTAAATGATGGACGATCTTTTAATGATTAATTAAATACAAAAATATATCTAATAATGAAATATATACTTATGTAATATATGCTTATAATAAATAAGTAAATCATAAGTAAATCGTAGGTAACGCCACTTAATCAGTGCGTGTGTATCATTAAAAGGATTAAAATGTTGATAAAAGTCTTAAACAAGATGTATTGCATATTGGAAATAAATCCGATGTTGGCTCACGAAGAAAAAGACAAATATATCAACTAAAAGCACACCTTGATCCAAAGGCGAAAATGTTAAAGTTTCACTTATTCCATAACAATGGTCAAAGATTCTTCTTCTATTGTCTTAAAAAGTACGTGAAAAATGGCTAAATTTCATGCAAAACTGTGAAGGCTTCTTAAATAAACTGTATTCTACACTCGTGCCAATTAAACCTATTTACAAATTAATATTTCTGCTTTAATACACGGATAATTATATGGTGCTCGAATAATTAAAAAGAGTATCGTCGCGATTATAAAATATAGATTGTAGGCCGTATAGATGTACTCTTACACCAATACACCGGCAATTCCATCGGCAGCAGAGCCCCGTACATAATACGCTTTCCGTAATGCCACTTCTAAACCCGCTGCATAAGAGCGCTTTCGAAACACGAGGAATAAAAAGTGGACCCACGCGCGCATGCCGATATACTATATATATATATATATATATATATATATATATATATATATAATATAGATCGACGACATTTTTCCGATCGGGACACCTCTCGCAATGCAGTTCCAAGCCCGCGAACGTCAGGTCGAGTCGGAGAACGCGAGTCACTTCCCCCCCCCCACCTGCCCTCGACGGTCCCCTTGCAAAATTCCCCAATCCGTGACCCAGAAAAGTATGGGAGCACGCGCGATGTGCATCTCGTCGTGTGCGAGCCACCGTGATAATTCATCGCCCTCCCCCTTCCCTACCCTAGCTTGGAGGAATTGTCGTCGAATTCTACTCGTCTCCCCCTTCCCCCCCCATCCAGCCAACATCCCGCCCGGCATCCGCCAACCTCTCGCGGGAAGTATGCGCGAGACTCGGATCTAATCTCTGCGGACGCCCGTGCGAATGCGCACCACCGACCCGCCCTCCTGTACTCGACATCGCAACCGCCTCGTCAGCAGCGTGCCGACCAACGCCACCAGCGACATCGGTGACTCGCTTCGTTACCTGCACAGACACCGGGAGCCGAGGGAGGAGGCGGCGGGGAACGACGACGACGACGACGAGTGGACCGGTCGTCGGCGGGAGCTCTCGCGCTCTCCCTCTGCCTCTCTCTCTCTCTCTCTCTCTCTCTCTCTCGGAAGGAACGCGAGAGGTGCGCGAGAAAAGTTACGCGCGAGAACGAGTTTGGCAGGTCGCGCATATAATCGGCCCCCCGCCTGCATCTCTCGGCGGGGCGCGGCGATCGTCAAGTGCAGAGGGATAGAGAGGGAGAGAAAGAGGGAGGGAGAGAGAGAGAGAGAGAGATAGAGAGCGGATCTCGAGGACTGCTCCTGCGCGCAGCCGCGACCAGCTCTCCCGCGATGCGTGCCCAGGGGGTGGGAGGGAGGTACTGCTTTTTTTCTCGCTCTCGCACGCCTTTTATGACGATGCTGTTTCTCTCTCTCTCCCCCTCTCACCCTCTTTCTTTCTCTCTTTCTCTCTCTATTTCTCTCTCTATTTCTCTCTCTATTTCTCTGTCTCACTCCTGTGCACGCGGATGCTGGATATATATATATATATATATATATATATATATATATATTATATATGCACGATGGAATTTTGATATGGTCAATGCGACGTTCGGTATTACATGGGCGTGGGCGACGGTGAAACGAGCAATATATATATATATATATATATATATATATATATATATATATATATATTGTGATTGCTGAAACGAGGGCTGAATTGGAACAATGCGCGTACGCGGGCGGGAGGAATTCTGCATTGTTGCCGTAAAGGCGATTGGGATCTCCGCAGGGGGGGGACGACTCCAACGATGCGTGCGGGGGGAGGGATGGAGTGGGAGGGGAGACACCTGCTGGAAAATTGCGTGTCGAAGGAGGGAAGGAGGATAATCTACTCGGCGGATGAAGGAGCGATATTGTACTCTCCGATCCTTAATCGGGTGTATAGATTTTACCCGGTGCCGGTGCGTGTCCGTCCGCCCGTGTAAATGCGTCTATATGTGTGTGTATATATATATATATATATATATACACCTAGAGCACGAAGGATTGTTGTCGGTTCCGAGAAAGAAGAAATAACCTGTTTCGACGGCTTTTCCGTTTTATCGGCTCTCTATATAGACGCGCCGCTCAGTCCCGTATACATAAACGCTTCGACTTGATGTAAATACTCAGCGCCGGACGGAGACAATTTGTCCTTTCAGTATTTTATCTCTTTGATGAATGTTTCTCTCTTTTTTTGTCTTCACTTTTTCGTGCTCTTCAAAATGCCATTCAGTTTTACGATGGTTACAGGCAGTTCAAGAATGTCCCTTTGTTAAATTAATACATTTTTCCATCATGATATATTCGTGCGAAGTATTCGATTTCCATATATCCTGGTTTATAGTATTTTGAACTATATGTAAAAATAATGATATTGCCCTTATAATATTGTACACTTTAATCGTATATGCACTTAACGCATTGTTTAATATTCATTCATCCACTATTTTCGCGTATCCATTCTTTTCGGATTTTATACAAATTTCTAAAATTAAAAAATGTACTTAACTGTAATAAAGAAACTTTATCTGAATGATGAAAATATAAAATCACACTGATCTTGTTAATAGATAACAATATAGATATTGTGAACAGATAACGGAGAATTCACACTATATATTTATGCGAATATTTATTTGAACGATTAGGCGATGGAAAAGAAAAAATCGATGGATCCAAGTATCCACAGTTGATTATATGAATATTATTTATCATTGAAGAATATTTTTCAAAACAACGTTTAGGCTCTTCCGAGACCATATCGTTGCCGGAGATTTTTGCCGGAAAAAGGACGATCCCGACCGATTCGATTATAGCTCATAGAACAATACAAGAATCTGTAAATAACGCTGGCTGGTTACATCGAATTTATTGATAAGATCCCAACTCCAAATTCGTTGGAATGGAGAGGATCTCAACTCGAAGTTTTCACGCTCAACATTCCAAACTAGGATTGGCGAATCGTGGTATTTTTCTGATTCTCATTCGAATTTTGATGAAGAACAATCTCAGTTGAAAAGTACGGGTCGTACAATACGTAACGTTTTCTTGCCGTCTTTACATAATCTGAGATATGATCTCTTTTGCGGAAAATCTCGAGTCCAAAGATCGCATCTACGAAATTGGCTTCGTACTATTCAAGAGGCCTGTGCTATTACATTAAATCAGAAGATTTGAATTCATTTCATTCAAATACACTTGTGTAGTACATTCGAACGTCCTAAATTTATGATCAAATCTAGCTTTTAACACTATATATATATATATATTCAAATAAGAACGTCGGAATGACTTGAGTCCGCGAAGAAACGAATTCTGCATGGATCAGAGCGCGGATTGAGTGCCATAGCTTGTACATGTAGTGTATGTGTATGTGTATGTGTAGGTGTATGTGTTGTACGCGCGCGCGCGCGCGCCTGTGTGGATTTCGTCAAAAATTAATGGGCGTGCGTAAAGCGCCCGTGCGCGGGCTACGGGAGCGCGTGGGAGCACACCGGCTTCCCCGAAAGTATTTAATTATTTTAAAGCCGTGAGCGCGCGCGCGCGCGCCAAGTAAGAGCTCGTATAAGACGCGGCTAACGACTTTTGCGCCCCTCCCCTCTTTCTGCTTCTCCTCCTACCTCCTTCTCCTCGACTCGCTCATTTCTCCCATACTCCTTTTATTTTTCTTATTTCTGTTAGATTTTTTTAATTTTTACGAGGCCCGCTGAATAAAAGTGCGAGCGCCCCGCACGAAAGAGGTTCGCGCGCGCGAGCGCGCGCGAGATGAGACTTCGAGATGCGCCCGTCCCCCGGATACCTTATAAAGACCGATCCTGTGCGCTCCTGCGCGCCGGGCGAGGGCTCGATAATATGCAAATCTGCGCGTGGAATACCTCGGCCGTATTAATTCGTGAATTTTGGCGAAGATTCCAATTACGTTGCATAAATTTCGTAATTAATCATCTTTACGTTATACGGTGCTTTTTTTGTTGACTTTTATTACGGATTTCGGCTGGACTGAGGGCAAGAAAGTTTGAATTCCAAGTCGTATTGATCGAAATTTTTCTAAAATAAAGTTTCTATACTAAACGGATATGGATAGATCGATAGTAATAGTTCTCTTAGTGCGTAAATTTTTATCGACGTAAATTTACCATAGTGGAAGAATGAATTATCGAACGATCGTGCGTAAAGTTCAATCATGAGTTAGAAATATCATTGTTTGAAAATGAATTTACTGCTGCAAATTCTGACGAAATTAAGTAACGTAACCATGGGTAAAGTGCTTTTACACAAAAATTGTTTACCTCACGCGCTTCACTTTGCACAGCGTGCGTAGTAAGCCAGAGTAATCGATAGAAAAATATTCTATGAATTACTTTTTCACCGAGTCGAGTCGTTTTTTTTTTTTTACTGTAATTTGTAGTAAAAGCAAAAGTAATTTATATATAATATAAAAGTAATATAAAAGTATTATATACGGAAATTCCGTAATATGCTGTCTTCATAAAAGTATGTAAATTTTCATATACATTACACTGGGCTTCGTTTTATTTTACATCATCATAAAAATACTTTCTTGAAGATTCTCAATGAAATAATAAATGATGCTGTTACGATAATATTATAGCCGTACAACGCGAATGACTTCCGTTGGTGAGTAAACTAAAAACGTGTTTTTTCTGCATATGTTTGTGTCTTTCTGTCCATCAAACGGACGTACACGAGCGCGCGGTCACACACACACACACACACACACACACACACACACACACACACACACACACCCAAACGCCTATACAGAAATGAATTCGTAAGCTTGATAGCTACTAACGTATAAAAAGCGCCCAGGGCCCGTGCTCGTTCGCGCTTTGCATATAAAGCAGAACTATTTTCGTGCGTTATCCGTCCATCTGAAAGGTTTATTGTCCTCCGCTTATAACGCACACGACTATAACGTTGTGTGTGTGTGTGTGTGTGTGTGTGTGTGTGTGTGTGTGTGTGTGTGTGTGTGTGTGTGTGTGTGTGTGTGTGTGTGTGTGTGTGTGTGTGTGTGTGTGTGTGTGTGTGTGTGTGTGTGTAAATACATGAGTGTCTCTCATTTCTTCTTCTTTCAAAATTGGCCCCCCGTCGCTGCGACGATCGTCTTTGCATATATATATATATATATATATATATATCTAATCGCGCGTTTGCATCGCGCTCCACAGCCTAACCAAACACGACCGTATCTACTGATTATACATCTAGAACCTGCCTACGTGCATTTTCGGCCTTCCGCTCTTCGCGGGAAAGAACCGCGGCTCGTATCCTGTGTCGAGCTTCTGATGTTTGCTTATACGGATTGATTCCAGGAACGGCTTATGCAACATTCGCCGAGGCTCGCGTAATTTCGAAAGCCCAAATTTATTATTTATAGAAAATGCTGATTTCTAAAAATATAGCAGATATCGTGGATTTAGACTGTTCGATTACCAGGCGAGCCTCAAGCCCATTCGTATCAACGAATAATGAACATTTTGATGATATATCTAACTGACGTTACTCCGCTATTAAGTTATCGCCATGAGTTCTGTTCGGTTGAGTTTCCACCTAAAATCAGTGACGATTCCGAACGGCTCGAATATGTATGATTGTCATTTTGAGCATCATCGGCAATGAATTATTGTATCCATTAAGTTATTGTGCTTTATTAAGTCATATATATATATATATATATATATATATATATATATATATATATATGTCGTTTTGAAAAACTCACGAGGTCGAGATCAGAATAACGCGAATTCCATACTTGCGCGATTATCAAGTCTCGGACGTTAATTATAATTTACATAAGACATACGCACGGAACCCTCCTTCATTTTAATTACCCTTTGGCGCTAGTGCGATGGTCGAGGTGCTCTCTGATTTTTTTTCCTCAACCTCAAAAAATTACAGATATTTCGTGTATATATACACACACACACACACACACACAAACACACACCTCTATATATATATCTGCACAAAGTACTTGAGCTGCCGTCAGAACCTCTGACCGGGCTCCTGACATGGCCGGGCCCGCGAGTAAAACATCACGGTGGAGGCTCGTACTTTCAAGCAATCTCCTCCACCCCCCCCTCCAACCTTTCCGCGCTCGAAACTCAAAAGCGCGCATCGCAGGAGCATTCAGCGCTTCTCGTATATAACCTGCCTCTCCCAATATCTCCATCTCTCTCCCTCATTCCTCTCTCTCTCTCTCTCTCTCTCTCTCTCTCTCTCTCTCTCTCTCTCTCTGTCTCTCTCTCTCTTTAAAAAGAGCCTACATTTGCCTGTGCCTGAGATCACTGTAATTACCCATGAGAAGCACGATCGTTCGAGCTGGAGGGAGATAGAAAGAGAGATACATAGAGTGTGTGTGTGTGAGAGAGAGAGAGAGAGAGAGAGAGAGAGAGAGAGAGAGAGAGAGAAGGAAAGATTTCCGAAAGCACCGAAAATTACAAGAGATGGAGGTGTGCGCGGGCGAGCACGTGCGCCCATAGTGCCTGTCTTCTTACAATCTCTGTCTCTCTTTTCGCGAATTCTTTCTTCTGTTTCTCTTTCTCGAATTCTTGCACCAGAGGGATGGAAACATTAGGCTCTTTCTCTTTCTCTCTATCACTATCTCTCCCTGTCTCTCCCTCTCTCTCTCTTCTCTCTCTCTCTCTCTCTCTCTCTCTCTCTCTCTCTCTCTTTTCCTTTCTCTCGCCCCGGCAGGCCACCGCTGGCTTTTTGGGAGGTCTTATGCTTCGCGGGGCGTTGCCCAACGATTACCGAATGTTTAATTTTAATACGTATATTTTGCCCGCTCGGTTCTATGTTATTATATTACTTTTTATGGGCGCCCCTGGTCGAGCTTATTAGTATAGGCAGAAACTAAAAAGAAAAAAAGAACAAAAGAAAAACAAAACAAAAAACATTTCTCGGTGATCCTAAATATCGCGCGGGAGCGAATATTCGTGCAAATACGGACCTTCTGAGCACTGCTTAATATATATATATATATATATATTTTACTAAGGTCAAGGTCATCCTATATAAGTATGTGGTTCTGGGTTCTTCTTATTTATCCCGTTGTACGATCGAATTTCCGCCTTTGACCTGGAAATCCCCAATTCCTGCTCTGAACAACAAAAAAAAGCGAAAAAGCATTAGTTTTCTTTAGCCACATCGATTTTCGTGATTTCGTCGTACGGCGAGCGTCAAGTTTACTTTTTATCGGTCGTAAATACATCTATATTCGAGCACAAGTGTGTCATTATTGATACTCCGATGCCGAATTCCATATGTACAGCCCTCTGTATTTTTGTACTCGCTTTCACTTTTATTATACAGCTTATTGAGCCCAACAACCCGATCCGGCAATAAACTTTCCGTCTCCCTTTCGATTGCCAATTTCCCATCGAGATATTGAAAATTGCCTTTTTTTAAAAGTAACATTCGAGTATGTATGATCAAGGGCTCGTCTTGTATTTGCATAAAAATATCGTATCTGCCATCGTCAGTCCACGACGAAAACATCCACTCCAAGAAGCCATTGTCGTCGAATTTAAGCAAAAATTTTTTTCTTAAATTATTTAAAAATATTAAGCTAACAAAGTGATTCATTCCCATCAACTTTTTTGAATCGATATATATATATATACATATACTTTGCGCTTGTTTCCATAAAATTAATATTTTATGTAATCTATGCGTACGAGAAAGGTTTACCGCGGAATATTGCGCTAAAATTTTACTAGCCGATGAAAGTGTATTAGCGACACGAGACCTCGATTCTGGGATATGCGCCGGCATCCATTGCGTGCGCGGTACGTAAAGAAAAAAGCTGTCCATTTTTACTGCGTAGGGCGTTTACTGCGCGTATTCCCTATATATATACGGTAAAGAGAGGACGGTAGGAGCGAGAGCCGGCGGGAGGAAACTAAAAGCGCCGCGCTTATAGCCGGAGCGCTTGCGGTGCGGGTGGCCGCGGGACCGTTTTACGACTTAATCGAGAGAGGGAATGAGAGAGAGAGAGAGAGAGGGGTGGAGGAAGGGAGAGTCGGCGTGAAGTAAACGCAACGACCACAAGTAATTTCGTATACAGCGTGTACCGCGGCGCGGAGAAAATTTGAATTTTTACAAGCCCATTCGTTAAGCGAGGCTTTACACACTTTATACGCACGGGTACATCGTATAGATAGGTCCTGTAAAATAAGTAAATTCTCCGCGGGCAATTTCATTGGGGCGCGCGGGAGCACACCTGACGAGTTCTATTTTGTACGTACCGACCAAATTTTTCACTATATCTCTCTCTCTAGCTTTCTCTTTCCTGGTCTTTATATCCTTGAAATTTTTCAGATAATTTCTAATAATAGAAAATGAATACATGTTAAACTACATCGACCAATCTAACGTTCATCCCCACATCTCCACCCTCCTTTCTCTCACTCTTAGCGACTGACAGATCCTTTGCTAAATATGGAGCTAGTTATTTTATTTGTATTTTTAATCTACGCTATATGTAAAATATTTCTGTAATAATGTTTTTAAAAAAATTTAGACGTTACTGCGACTTTTTTCTGTTAGTATACCTTTGATTGTGGAGAACACCGATATATCACTAAAGAAAATATATTTCCCATAGAAACTAGACTTCTATATTATTTTTGTTGCTTTGCAATATATATGTATATATATATGTATATATATATATATATATATATATATATATATATATATACATAATAAAGACTATATAATTTATTTTTTTACACAAAAAGATACAAATAAGTTTATCTATACATCGATCCTTATCTCCCCCAAGCAAAATCGTTGCAAGCGATCTTAAGGGGAACCGCGGAACAATTATATTACAACCTGTTAATCGCAGGAAGTTGTAAATTGCTCTATTCGTGGAGGCAGCAGGACAGAGAGAGAGAGAGAGAGAGAGAGATCGAACGCCAGGGGGGGCTGCAATTCTGTACCCACTCGATCATTAGACCTGCGATGTGACGCGTGGCACGTTTTCGTCTGGGTAACCATAAAAATTTGAGTATGAGTTTACGATAATATGCGTCATAAAAGTACATTATAATATAGGTTTATTGTAAATATGTGTAAAAATTAATGGGGAATATACAATGATACAATACATCAATTAAAAGTTATCTTTAAATTATATTAAGTGACGTACAATATAATAATAATCAGATAAATTAGAAACTATTTGCGGCACAAAAACTACAAAATTATATATTTTTATTTTATTAATTAATTGATAATCGCTTTTCCCTGTATTATATAAACTGAGCGTCTGTACGCGCGCGGGTGTGTGTATGGGGGTTCGCGCCACTGAGATCAATGTATTAGTATGCGTCTGTGTATAAACGCGCGCGTCTGTAATAAAAGTTAAGTTGACAGCATATCATTGTAAATTCGTACGTATATAGAGCGTGACAGATGCATGAGTTTTCATTCGATTAAGAAAATGCTCAGCGTCCCCGCGATTACTGCACATGCTTTATGATAAATTTATCCTTCCGCCGAACTAACTGCGCGAGCCATGTGTCTATATATGAGTACTGTCGTATTTTGTTATTATTCTAGTATATATATATATATATATATATATATATATATATATATATACACACCGACTCGAGCGCACGGGGATTCAATTCTGTCGTTCAGCCAAGGACCGAGACCGAAGATGGAAAGGAGGGGGCGAACCGATATATACGCGATTTCGGGTAGGTTTTCTACGAAAAGCCAGGCAAGCGGTAACACTACCCTGGAGAGTGAATTCGCCACGCGATGCGCTGCGACGATATATATATATATATATATATATATATATATATATATATATATATATAAGTGGAGAATACGCGAATAAATCAAAGAGCCAATCGGGGATACCCCTCGCCCCCCCGGATCCTCCCCTCTCGCCCCGCCGACGTTCGAACCAGTCATCATCGAAGTCGGGTGACTTTCTTTTCTCCTCCTCCCGCTTATCCGCCTCGTTCCACTCCCGAGCGAACCCTCCATCCTCATTGTGAACGACGAGAACGCCTACCGCCGCAATATTTAACTCAGCCGGGAGTCCGCCGTCGACTAAACTAAATCCGACTTTCTCATCCCCTTGAGGCGTCTATTATGTACGTAAATGCGTCTCTCTCTCTCTCTCTCTCTCTCTCTCTCTCTCTCTCTCGCTCTCTCATATACTGCTATACGTCTTCCCCGACCAACTTCCGACCGAACTCCTCTTATCCATGTGCTTCCTTAGATTAGACGCGCGTGTTCCCGGTCGGATTAGTTTTGCGCGATTATGGAGAGGCCTGTCCGAAAAAGGAGCGAGCCGCCCTGGGGCCGGGGGACGGTTCTTCCAAAATTTTTCATAATTGAAAACGGGGGAGAAAATTTGAAGAAAAGTGGGGAGTTTTTCCAGTCTCCGACGCGAAGACCGGCTGTCGAATGTTCTCCAATTGCGAACGCGCGTATTAGGCAGAAAAATATAATGTACTGGGGTGAAAGTGACAAATAACCGTATAATATTGGTCAAATCTTGTGGGAATTGAAAAGGCGGAGGTATTGAAAAAAGGCGATATCGAATAAAGGAAGAAAGTTGACATCAAAGTTATATACTGAATGTAAGGAAAGTTTCGTAATCGAGCGCATAGACGAGAATACTTCGATAAACTCGTTGTCTTGAGATGGGTGAAGAGGAATCAAAAACGATCCATTTAAAGACTTATCTTAATAAGAATATATCTTTTAAAATTCTGAATATTACATTTCTGTCCAACTTCATGCAAAATTGTGACTTCCGCATGGCATTCTTGATGATCCGTCCTCGTCTCGATGAAACCATTCGGATAAATTGAGAAACAGTTTCACGATAAATATATGATTAGTAGCTTGTACAACGTTCACTGTTACCCTTTCCAATGTACATTATTTTTTTTTTTTTTTTTTTTTTGGAGAAAAAGCTGATCACAACATTATTTTTGCGAAATTGTACGAGAATTCTTATCTTTCAAAGAGAACCTGAAAACATTGAAAAGGAACCAGAAAAATGAACAAAAGCCGCTGATAATGTGTATATAATCCCTTTTATCAAAATCGTAGGACCTTGAATTCAATAATACAGCACGCCAGTAGCAGATTTCAATTATTGTCATTTAGAATGAAAGGAGTTAAGAAAAATCTTTGAAAAGGTCATCGATAAATACATATTAATGGATATCTCTAAAACATAAATCTGGCAATGTTTGATGTATAATATTTTTAAAAGTAACTCTCCATAAAAGAAGAAATGTATGTACACGAGTCAAGTATATATATTTATATATAGATAAATGCAGAAGACTTCAACGGCTATATTACCATATATTATTTTCCCATTACTCATACTTAGTGGCAGGGTAATTATATTTACCGTTAAATCGGATTTTTATTTTTTTTTATTTCTTTTTTTTTGTAACGTGCGTCTCTTATAAAAGCCTGTAGTGCACTTGATCCGACCGGTCTCTCTCTCTCTCTCTCTCTCTCTCTCTCTCTCTCTCTCTCTCTGTCTATATATATATATATATATATATATATATATATATATATATATATATCTTTCTTCATAAACTGTCGCGTATATTTAACGAAAAATATTGACATCGCGCGCGCAATTTTACAGCGCATATCCATTGGTGATTTCTCCTATCTTTCTCCCACTATATGTATATATACGTGAAAATGCGATACCCCATTCCACCCCCTTCTTTCCTCCGGCCGCCAAGGTAATTTATATCATCTCCTCTCTACCATCTGCCGTCGCGAATACCTAGCGTAATCGTATATATATATATATATATATATATATATATATATATATATATATATATATATATACACATATAGAGTCACCAATCGGTAAATATAGGCGGGAGCATGCTATATAAGTACGGGCGCGCAATCCCCGCAGTGCCGCCTCCACAAATCATATCCCGCGCCATCGAGCATAGTATGTAAATATATAATTGTATAAACCGCCCCAATTAAAAGTAAGATAGACGGTGCGCGTCCATAAATGCGCATATGTACATGCGCATACGCGAATCCGCGCGCGCGCGCGCGCGTGTAAAATGCGAGCGGCACCCCGCGCACCGGCTTCTATTAAAACGTTCGCCTTAACAAACAAATCGATTCCGACCGGTTGCAATAATCGAATGTCGTCTATGCACGTGTATATATATATATATATAAATATATGGACACTTGCAGCGCGATCGGATTCCGCGCTCTCGGGGTACGCGCGCATTCCGGAAGAGGAGGGCGAAGATTGGAATGAGGGGGGGGGGCGCGCACCGCGGGACGCAATTTCCATATTACAGGTATGCGCACGCTAAACGATCTATATACAGTCTCCCGTGGTGAGCGGAAGATATATGCGCGCGTATATAGCATACGCGTATACGCTGAACGAGACAGAGTGTTGGTCATGGTGGGGGGGGGGGGGAGGAGAAGGAGACGATCAAGGCTGGCGGCTGGCTCGAGAGGGAAAACGCGTTTACATCGAGTGCCTGTGTATAATCGAGAGATCGACGCTAGTTCAGGATGACATCGTACGCGTATATATATATATATATATGGTGTTGCACGGTTAACGGTGCTTTCGGCGCTGAGCGGACTCGTGCGTGACGATCGAACGTTGATTATAAATAACGCGCGCCCGTCTTCCGCGGCATTATATAATTAATACACGTGGTGGATAATATCGAGCGTGTAATGCCCGGATTAATTAGTAGTGGCGAGGTGGAGCGGGGAGGGGGCGAGTTCGACACATTGGTAGAAGCTCGAACTTTTCTTTCGCCGGGAGGAAACCGCCGGGGGATAGAGAATGGGATGGATAATTTTTCGGTTGCCGCTGAAGGATGGTTGGGAAAAAAAAAAAAATTTTGGTTACACCGTGTAACTACACGGGGGTTGGTTTTTTATCCGACTAAAAACACGGAGTGTTGTATAGAGTTATACTCGTGTATTGACACAGCATTTATCGGTGTTTTTTTTTTTTTCTTTATCGAATAAGCGTCTCGCACGAGTATACCGTCTATCGTACACGATAGATACGATGTGTGTACGACGTTCGAATACTTTCTGCGTCGTCGATCATGAAGAATACGCATCCTCGTGTTTATATATCGTTTTTTCCATGGCGGGGAACGGGGGCGTAACGAGCGATTGCCGGGAGGGTTGTCCGTCGAACGACGTCAATAAAATCTATTTCACATGTCGAAGCATTCTATAAAACGACGGAGAGAAAATACGACACTGTACGTACGGTAGGATTGGGAGCCCCGAGAATTTCGAGCAAAAAGATGAGAAAGTCGCGCTTCGTCGGTTATTAGATTTTGAAAAAAATTTAATACAACACACGCCGACGGGATAATTGAATAGATTCGATTTAGAAACTATGTTACTGACGAGGTAGCGCTGCCCATCGCCAAAAATTCACAGCTAATGCGAAAATCATGATAATACGCTTTTATGTGCAATGATGAGAATTATAGATGCTATCACGAAATTAAGTACCGTCAGATTGCAACGGGGGTTTCGGTTATTCAGAAGCCAATATCCGTATAAATCTGTGAAGCGGGCCGTCGTTCAAGTAAAATTTGTGACTTTAACGTATTCTAAATGCGGTTAACCTAAGTAAATTAATACAGAAATTTATTCTAAAGAAAATCTGTATCGGAAGTCTAAATTTGGGACAATGAAAAATGTTGACGTTTTCATAGGCAATCATTCGTTTTGGCATTTTTTCTAGGCATCGTATCTTATATTATATATGAGTTACTCTTACGTATCGATCAACATACAAAGTTTTTTTTTTGCACCATGGACAAATAACACTTTATATTCAAGCATTTCTTGTAGAATTTTTCTAATTTTCGGCAACTGTAACATCAAATGGACGCTGCAATTGTGAATGACTCATCGTTGTTTTACCAAGCTAATGATGAAGGCATTGAATGAAGAAAACTATATACCGTGGACAATTTATATTTTCCTGGATTTAATTCTGAAATCGAATTATAGAATTAGACTCTGTTTTATTTAATTCCATTCTCGAAGTTATAACTTCCCCGATAATTTCGAAAATAAGCTCTAAGACTGATTCTAGGTTATTACCAGTTACACGAGCGGCATTAGCGACTGACCTCTTATACCCAATATATAATCTATACCGATAAATTATCCGCGCTATCGAATTCCGTGCGCGTCGTTAAAGAGCCGAAGAGGAAAAAGGAAAAGTTTCCAACAGTTTTCCGAATCGCGCGCCCGTCATTGAAATTCGAGCCATTAATTTTAAAAGTGAAAATATGGGCCTATATACATGTAAAAAAAAACAGGAAGAAAAAAACACGTAGAAGAAGAAAAAAAAACTGGTTTGACAAGGAGGGACGATTAATACTGCGCGCGCGCGCGCGTGCGCCTATGCACATTCGAGCCTATATATAATCTCTGGCATTTCATGAAACGCCTCGAGGATTCGACATTGTGACTCTACAGGTGTTCGGTGCTGTTAAAATTAGTAAACCGATGTATACGGCGTGAAATAGCGCGTCAATTATAACCGAAGCACAAGAGTGCCTTCCTGTAGCTGAAAGGGGGGAGGGCGGGGTTGGGACATCCTCCCGTTTCACTCGCGATGCCGTCCAACAGTTATGGATTCCCAGAACTGTTATTTCAAAAATGCACAGGGGGTCGGAAAGGAATCCGCGGACTTGCTGTCTCGCCTCGCATTAGCGCATATGCGTCGTAGCTCGTGCACGAGATCGACGGCTTCCTGAGGAGCCGCTCTTGCCGCGAAGAACCGCACGGCGGGCGCGGCGGAAGGAAGCGATGGGTGAGCGGTTGAAGACGCATGGCGCGGTGTCGGGTCTCTATAAATATTCCGTTGCATATTGTACACTGTATTAACGAGAGAGAGAGAGAGAGAGAGAGAGAGAGAGAGAGAGAGAGAGAGAGAGAGAAAGAGGGAATGGAAAAGCCGCAGTCTTTAAAATGTGTATGAACACGATCTGAAAATTGAACCTGTCGCTAAAGAAAGTGCACTAGAGCTCTGTTAAAAGTTACTTTGAGTTTATTCCGGCTGATTTTATGACGCTTAAAGAGGGAATATAAACAAAGAGTTGTATTTTCTGCAAGGGACCGGAAAACATTTTTGTTAAAAAAAACAGCGAGTGGCCATCTAGTGGTGGTCTAGATAATGCATTGCTTAGTACAGTTGTGGCTCGAGCTACCGAGATTTTGATTTACATTGTATCATGATCAATTCACATATCATATTCATAATAAATTGCTGATTATGCAATTAATATTTACTTATTATCGCATTATTACATCGACGCTCTAAAATCGCTTGTAATAATATTATTGAAAATTTCTTCATTACAATGTTCAGTATTGAACGTTGACGAAAATTCGACACGATCCACCTAGACTTTACTTTAGTTTACATTTTGTAATTGTATTACCACTGCTCTGACTGCTTATAAGAGTGTTTATTTATTCTGTGTGATTTTTAATATTGAACTTAATTCTATAACTGTTTTCATAGTGTTTGAAAATGATTAATTAATTAAAAACAAACAGACATCAGAAACGGTTAAAGTTTCATGATTAATCATTCAAAAAGTATGATTAAGTTGTTCAAAATAACTAGGATATATAAGTGAATACAGGCTGGTATCACACACGTGTTGTCTTTACGTATATTCCCTTATCTTTTATACTCGATCAGATATGATTCCAACCAACATTACCAACAAGGAAGAATATTCATCACTCAGAAAGCATCAAACGAAACTCCGTAGACGTTGATTTAACTATAATTTTCTATTTTAACTATAACTCTATCTGCCTCCAGCAATTGAAAGATTTAATAACAACTTCTTACGACATAAAGGATTTATATATAATGCTCGACAGTGAAAAACGATTGTTCAGCGAGCCTCCTGCACGTGACGCACAGTAGCAAATATGTAGTTCATCTCGTAGTCTGGGATATTCAGGCACTGGCGAAGCTGATAAAAATAGTTATTGTGAAAAGTAGCCGTCAATTATTCGATCGCCGTTACGCCGTTTATGAAGCTCGCATTTCACGACGATAAAGCAGAGAGAAAAAATACGTTTAACGCTGCCTGCCCGGTTATTAGGGAAACGGTTCCTAATTGGATCCCAACTATTTATCCAAAATGCCAACATATAATGGCTCTTATATATAGGTACACAGGCAGCTAATTCCTGATCGATTCGCCTGTAGAATATGCGCTAGGTCGATCAATTACTAGCGCTGTATTGAACCGCGTCACGCGTACATCGCATCTCTCATCTCCCTCGCATCCCTATATATATATATATATATATATATATATATATATATATATATATATATATATATATATATTAAGCAGACAAGTGCGCGACGCAGCCACTGAGCTCTTAATCGTCGCTATATATACGCATAATACGCCGCCTATATTCTGCGAAATATTCAAAGGCGATATTAACAGGCACGTTGCGTGTATATATATATATGTATGTATATATATATGAGGCGCGTGGGCAGCCGCGTTCAAGGGACTTCCTACCGTGCGCGACATATAGTAAACCTCGGGACCCTCGTATTTCACTCCCTTACCCGTCTCTCTCTCTCTCTCTCTCTCTCTCTCTCTCTCTCTCTCTCTCTCTCTCTCTCTCTCTGTCGCTCTAAAGCAACGGGGGGGAGGGGGGAATTTTTTCAATCGCCGTTTTTTGTCCTCTTTTTACCCCCGCCCTGGGGCAGATATGTGTAATGACCGGTCCTCTTCCGTTATAAAGCTCCCCTCCTCCTTTCCCATTCATCCGCCATATTCTATACCGCTCTCTGATTCGCACCGACGACGGGTGTAATTTAATTAAAGTGCGGTTACACGGGCGCGTTTTTTGCTTACAGAGACGCGGTAAATGTGTCTATCTATATCTCTATATATACCCATATATATATATATATCTATATATGGCCAGCAGGTGGCTTCTGTAGCATGTACATAAGATTGTCGCGGCTCGTGTCGTTAAGTAGCGGGACGTTAAGAGCCGCGGGGAACGAGGATCGCGCGTTTTTTCAATACTCTGCCAGAATAATGCGCGATGATTAATTTTCATTTGCAGTACGTGCGTGGAGAAGGAGATATTTTTCAAGCGTGGAACTGCGTTTTTCTCATTCGGACAATTTTTATCCCAGTTTCATAGGTGCGCTTCGTTGTATTTTGTTTCTTACAATTTTAATTTTAATTTTTCAGGCTCGTTGTATATATCTAGTGACACGAGCTGTTAATTTCGGTAAATCTAATTTATTTTCCAGCGCTACTTCATCACTATGAAAAGAACTAGTAGCCATATGAATTTTCGATTAGAAAACAATATACAAATCGTAAAAATGGATTTTGGAATCGCTTATGTAGCGATACGATATTGTTCCTCAATATCATAGAGTTACCAATAGAACGCTTATTTTACTGGTATACCCATATAACAGTAATTGGTTAAAATCGAATTTCTAATTACTCAACTTTCAGATACTTAATAATTTTTTCTCTCGTCAAACAACCATCTTTGGTCGATTATATTCTTTATCTACCTTAATCATCGTACGTGGTTTGCATAACAGTCGTGCAATTATATATCTACTATTAATTATTGCTCTCGGTCCCTATCTTAACGTACGAATCTATAGAAACGAAAAAAAAAAAAATCGCTCTGGAATCCGCACGAAACAGAGCGCTTCGGTTCATTGTCGTTTTCTCGAAACGTCGTTCCAATTATCGTCCTCGTCCGCGAGTACATATTTATACGTGGCCCAAGTCAAATGGCCCAGCACTCGGTGAAATCATTCGAAAAACAATCCGTGCCTGCGTATCCGGATAAACCTACTGTAAATGATGCCAACTCCGGATACGATCTAATGCGCCGTGTAATATATTTATGGAAAAATCTCGCCGCGGCGTCCTTCTCAATGACTGTATAAAGTGCATTTGTGTCTATATGTATGTGTGTGTGTGTCTATATATATATATATATATATATATATATATATATATATATATGTATATAGAATGCATCAGAAAAGCCATTCCCTGCAGTGTTATTGACGAAGTGGAACGCGCGCGGCCGTATATAATATATGCCTCTCATTGTTCGCGCAATTCGCGCCAGTATATATATATATATATATATATATCCCCTCTCATCCCGCGGCTTTCGCCGATATAAAGAGACCTGTCTCCGCGCGCGCTCGCGCTGGGGGAAGGAGATCCAACGAGATCCGCACGTGCGCGTGCACACAGTCCGCATTCCGGTGCGTTTCGCCCACGTGTATATATATATATATATATATATATATATATATATATATATATATACATATATATACACATATAGAGCAGCGCTCTTCTCCGTGCACCGCAGGTTATAAGCGCACGTGCGCGTGCAGCGAAGCGTAGATGAAAGGAACGAATGAGAAGGAGGCAGGAAGAGAGGGACAGAGAAAGACAGGAGACGAATTGAATCGAGTATCTGTCGTCGCCAACGCCGAGGATACGATGGGGTGCATGGCCACTGCACGAATTCACTCGTGTAGAAACTATGTGTGATTGGAAAAGGACTTTTAATATACAAATGTAGATATGTAGAAGATGAAAAGAAAAAGCGATTCATATTTATATAATGGATGCAGTACAGGGAGAATGGATATTGAAATTTTTGATATTGAATCACAATAATGTGCTATATATGCAGGTCTTCTTCGTCCTACGATGAAATTGAATTATACCTGCGTTAAATTAATGTCGCTGTCTATATTCGCGCGACTACTCTGTCGATTTTTAGCGATCATCCTGAATTCCAGCTTCTTCACTCTATAGTTTACAAAAAGTAGTACTTTAAACATTGAATACTCATCAAGGATCTATATATCTGGCTTCTTGTCGTATTCGTATGCATCAAACCTGTACACGTGTACGCGGTAGAGCTCGCGATCGATACGCCTCCACTCGAAAATGGCGAATTGTCTTTGAAAAGGGGACATCCGGAAATAATGTGGATTTGGAAAATACATGGCCGATAGACATACCGACTAGTTTTCTATCGGGACGCGGTTTTATCACGTGTGAAAAATCCGCCCCCTCCTCCGCCAACACCGAGCTTACCGGCGAAGATTACGTTTCGTTATACATTTCCATTCTGGCCGATAGCCATACGTTATCGTTAGGTCCGCAAGGTGTGACATTCGAAAGTTGGAAACTTCCTATATATATATGTACGTATGTATACAAGCATATCAGAAACTACTCGAATAGGCGTGAATTATCTCTGTTCCTCTCTCTCTCTCTCTCTCTCTCTCTCTCTCTCTCTCCATATACACACACACACACATATATTATATATATATATATATATATATATTATATATCTATATATATATATATGAATATCACGTGTATACATTGAAGAAACTTGCAGCGCGCTTTGGATGTATTAAGCTGAAAAGATTTTTTTGTTTGCTTTTTGTATTTTCAATAAAATTCCATTGAGTCGGCAATGAAGGACCTCGTTAGTTTTCAACGTATATATATATATATATATATATATATATATATATATATATATATATATATATATACACAAGCAGCACCTCTCTTATAGCTGACAGGGAATGATTTTTGTTACATTTAATAATGCCCGTGTGGAAGATTTAATAGATCCGATGCCTTACGAGACCCGACGCTCGTACATTATATAAGCGCAGGGCCACTTAGAATCCGAGCGCCGATCGAGCGCGCAGCTTGAAGAGTTTCGTCGGGCCTTGCCGACGCTAAAGCCATAATAAACAATATACTCGTACAGTGACGCGTTGATGTAGTGCACGCAATGCCGAGACCAAGAACGACACGCCGCACGCCGTCTCGATTTAAGCACCGCGCAAGCACAGACGCGAGCGGTGAATTTCGTCGGCTGTTCGAGGGGTGCGGGGGGAGGGGTCGCATCCCCCGTTGCCTCTCTCGCTTTCGTTCGTTCGGATCGCTCGAAAGGGACAAGCGATTGAGACGGCGGGGGGAAGTGGAGGGGGCTGCTAAAGGCCTATCCACCCCCTCCCCCACATCAGGCCGCCGAAACGTCCCAGAAAGTGGTTCCCCGTAAATGAATGACAAGTGCGGCCAGCTCCTGCGAGCATTGTAAGCTCGTGAAGCCTTTGGCGAGGCCGAGGGTCGCGTGTCGAACGAGCATGGATGGGCCAGGTGTACACTCGTGTCAGCCGTCGACCCACGTCCTCGACTCCGTAGAGCGCGCGGAGAACGAGCGGGGGAAAATAGCAGGGGCTGAAGGAGACTTGCGTACTTACGGGCAAGGGTTGGAGAAATGGCGATCGTTGCTTATATGTATGTCATGCTATTATACACGTGTTTATGGACCTCCGGATAATTGAGCAAGTTGACGTTTCACCCTTGGCGGAGGGCCGAAACGTACGAAGTGGAAGGGGGGTTGGTCCTTTTCGATATATATATATATATATATATATATATATATATATATATATATATTAGTTCATTGAAAATTATTTATTTATAACCGTTGAATATCAATCAACCGATTGCAGTGAAATGTCGACAGGATGTATAATTCTGGCATTATGGTGTTACATGGAATTAGTGAAAATGAAATTGACGATCAATTGAAATAAACTTTATGCGCGTTTCAATTTGAGCACGCGCCTGGTGCAGTAAGGTTGCGGGATAATCAGGAGTTTAGTAATCAGGAATAGTCAGGAAACTTTGTTCTATGTAAAATTTATATCTAGAGTTTTATTAGTTCATATATATATATGTATAATTGATTTTCATGCTGGAAAATAAAAATACAGCGAAAAAAATCGTATTTGTAAAGAATCGTACATGTAAAATTTTCATTTTATATAGAAGATAGCCTTGACTATATCAAAGTTTACGTTTAAGACTAGATTATATAGCTATAAATCTTGCAATACAAATATATATTGCATATTACATACTATAGATAGTTAGTAGATCGTAGGTAAAGATGCTTTCTAATATTAACATTACTTATAATCATTACTACAAAGTTAAGATTTCTTAAACTGTTTCCTGTGCATGTGACACAATCAGATCATACCAATCTCAATTGTGCTATAAGCTATAATGGAATTAACCTGTCGACTTTGTGCTTTCAATCTTATCAGTTAATAATACAAGTTAATGTATGTATACACGTAGTATTCAAATGTATCCTAGACAATATTGCCTACCTATAGATATTCTTACAATTTTAATCGAATGAAAGAAGTAGAAATGCATGTATGCGATTTGAAGTAAATAAATGTGTTGCACGATGAAAAAAAAAAGAAGAAAATTATTTCCCACTCGATACGAGTATGTATCCGTTATAGAAAACGAAATCACGCTAACGTCGATACAGTGACATAATACGCACTCGCTGCGAATGAATTATTTAACTTTGCAATTTTCCCACTGTACATGGATGCACGCTGGAATCGAAATAGATTTTTGGCACAATATACGGTACGTAATAAATATCTCTTATCCAGCCTCTATTACCTGAGAATCAGACAGGATGACCTAGTGCCGATCGCATACTAACATTCTCTCGCGTTTGTAAAGTTTCTTGCGCTCCCCTAATCACACCGGTTATCCCTTATCACCCTCGCGTGCGCCCCCTATCCACATACCCATTACACGGCCAAAACTCGCTCGGGCGATCTTCCAAAATCTTTCGGAACGGTACGAGGGGCAAAGGAGGACGGGAGCGTTTCCAAAAAAAAAAAAAAAAATAAAACTTTTCGGCCGAACTTTCGGGTTCCGCGATCGGTATCCGGCCGCCGAATTATCTCCTCCTCTCACTCCCACGCCGCGCCGCATACCGATCGTAATCGCGCGGGCTCACCGACCCGAGCATCAGCGGGGCGCGCGACCCGCGCGACGTTTACGACGCCGGGATATATAATTGGAGCGTATGGAAATTCGAGCATACTTTATGGATCGGCAGCGCGCGCGTGAATTAACGCCGCCGTAGCATGCGGCGAGGGCGGGAGAGAGAGAGAGAGAGAGAGAGAGAGAGAGAGAGAGAGAGGGAGGACTTTGCCTCCAAAGCGCCGACGAAATTTATTGTTCCCCTTCCCTCTCCCGGCGCGTTCTTCGCCGCGCTTGCGCGCGCGGGCGGACGGTCGTATTTGTATTTCACAAAAGATCGGCATTCCCCGCCGTAGGAGGGCATTAAAGCAAATATATTTATGCTTCGACGGCACATAAAGCAGTTCGATTAACCGAGCGAGAGCCTACATATATATATATATATATATATATATATATATATATATATATATATATAGACATATAAGGGCGACACGCACGCGCAATGTAATTTCGTCGTCGCGAGCTCGCGAATGATATTTCACGCAGCGCTGATTTTTCGATAGCGCGCGCCTGCCTGCATCGGCATTACGGCAGCTCGGTGCGTGTCACCATGAGATATAGAACGAGAGCTTCGCCCACGCGCCGCTTATGTATATATATATATATATATATATATATATATATATATATATAGGCAGCGATAGATCGCGATATCTAGCCTCTCATACATTCTCATATGTCGGCCGATCGTTGATGCTTTTCGTTTTGATTTTATTATTTTTTTGTTGCTTGTTACTCGTTTTCTCTGTAAAAGGTGTGTTTTCTATTGAAGCGAATAGCAACTATCACGTAGGAGCTGACTAAATTTTCCAGATTAACCTATATATACATGAATAAAATTTTATAAATAATAAATAAAATAAAATAAAATAAAATAAAGAAAAATTTTTTCTGAAATAACGCATACCTAAATTTCTATAAAGAAAAGATGATATTTCAGTATACGATATTTATGGGGCTTAAGATTTTCAATACTTATTTTCTTGGAATGAAAATAAGTTTTCATCAAAAATTCAAATTTTTTGTTGTACAAATCGAACAATGTAACTTAGCCGTTGCGAATGCTCGCTCTTCATCAAGAAAGGTAGAAATGTAAGTCTCAGCATTTTACAGGTTATATTTCAAGTTTTTAAAATACTGAGTCATATATAACACTTACATATATAGTAACAGAACTATGACGAAAAGTACTTCGATAATCATTAAAGTTTAATATGTTCTTTTTAAGTATATCTTTATCAAATATATTTTGTATTATATACAATTTATATATATATATATATATATATATATATATATATATATATATATATATATATAAACATTATAAATTCAAAATGATAATCAAAATTTACTTTGTGTTCAGAAAGCCATTCGCGAAACTTCCCAATAAACGTCGGAGTAAATTTGAATATATACGTTGAGCACATTTACTATTCATAAATTCAACAGAATGTATTCATAAAGTTTAAGTCGAATTTATACCAATAGGTGAACTGCGGTGAGGACTGGCTCTCTCGAAAAAACACCTTCTAGTAGTACATATATAGACTTCATTACATTATATATACGTATGATATTAATGTCTGAAGTTATATACAGTTTCATAAGATGGGATGTTTTGTTAACGTTTTTGATTTTACACGGAATGCATATGCACTGCAATTAATGCGTTTCCTGCAAAAGCGCGCAATTGATTCAAAATGATTAATTTTATGTTCATGTAAATATAAAACTTATTCATTAAGAAGAAAAAAAAAACCTGTACATTCGGAATTCATTTGGAATTAATTTCACCGCATCGAGAAGGATCTTATATACAACTCTATAACTTTTTTCTAACCCTCCTCGTCCTCACAGTTTTCTCATTTGCGCTCTCATTTATTTTCTTATTCTCATCCACAGCACATTGCACGTATGATACAGACGTGCTCGGGGCTCCGGTTTCGCGTGGGCGCGGCGATATCATGGGCGTTCAAAGTCGGCCGGATACTCGCACCACTTCCGTTTCTTTTTTTCTTCTTGTTCTTTTTTCTTTTTTTCATTTTTTCATTTTTCTTCCCAACCTCGTATAGACACGTATGTTATAACGAGAAAGCACAATTAGTAAATTCTAGGAGAGTAATTTGTGTGTGTGTGTGTGTGTGTGTGTGTGTGTGTGTGTGCACGCTCGAGAGGACAGGCTTGCGTGCAACGATATCTCTTTCTTTGTAACTTACTAACCTCTCTCTCTCTCTCTCTCTCTGGCTTTTAAGAGATTTTCTTCCAAAGTGCATATACGCAGTATAGACGCACTTCTGCGGCATATCGAGGGCGTATATTGTTTTTTTTTTTTGTCTCAATGCGCCGTGGACTGCGCGTAGAGATTTTATATACACCGCAACATCTCTCTCTCTCTCTCTCTCTCTCTCTCTCTCTCTCTATTCGTTTGTCGTCAGTATTTCGTAAGTGGTCGCGGTTCCCCAAGGAAGCTTTTCCTCTCACTCGTAATGCTTAAGGTCCGTGGGCAGCGATCTCTGTGAAATCTTCTGGAAAATCAATCATGGCGTAACTCGTGCACGCTGTTTGTAGCATTTTTCAATTTATCCATAGGATAACTCTTTATCGAACTCATTAATTGCTCAAAATATAATTTGTTTGATTCATACTTTCAATTTGTAAATTAAGATTTGTCTTTGTCAAAAATATAAATATCAACATGTTTCTAAATTGTGGAAAAAAAAACAAACTAATTTTTTTATGATATTTATTTTCTTATTTGTATTATTGTAAAATCCGGAAAAGAAAATGAATAAAAAAGTTTTAAATACTAGTTGTACTTTGAATAAAAAACGTATAATGGCTCAATTTACAACAATTAATTACAAATGAGTAATATATAATACTTCCTACAATCTTGCTTAAAGTTCTGGTTTGGAGATGCCTATTGAGAAGGTCCTAAAACACCTCCTTCACACCGGCTTTCTTCATCGAAATTTTCCGCGTCATATTCAGAAAAATAGTATACGATATCGCTTTTGCTATTTTATCGACAGCCGCTAGAGGGCGAATAGCAATTTTTACGCATTCACTGCATATATAGTAATGTATATTCTTTTTTCTTTTTCATTAAGGAATGTACATATACATACATACATACATACATACATATATACATACATTTATATATATATATATATATATATATATATATATATATATATATCGTTGTATTAATAAGATACGTATTATAATAATTGTTGATCCTTCAACCAGCTGCAGTCACGCTGACGCATTTAACTCCCACATCAAAGAAGTTTGCCGCCTTCAAGCAATCTTATATAGATATATCTTGTCGAAGTTCACCTGAAAATTGTAGCAGCATCAGAAACCGGGTCTCGGCATAAAAAAAAACAACGAACGACAAAAAAGAAATGTTAAAAAAAGCGCGTCGAGCATACAAAGTGTACTTTCTTCCTCGAGCCAAAGGGAAAGAAAGAGAAAAAAAAATGAGAGATTCCTCGTTCCCGAAATCACCGTCCCAGGCAAATAACAAGCAAGAGCACTCGAGTACCCGACATTACATCGCCCTCCCTCTCGCTCCTGCCGAAAATAGTCGATCCACGTCGTGCGTCGTCCGAGCTTTCACTCGACTTCCGGCCTCTGCTCGGAAGCCCATAAGTGCAACGGGCGCGCGGGGCGGCTTGGGCAAAGAGGGCGAGAGGGGGCATATAATCGCGCGCATAATACCTCGAAGTTCGTTCTCTCGGGCCGCTCCCGCTATCTCCCAAATTCATCTGATGAGCGAGAGATCGAGCCGCCGCAATGTCGGCGTGTATATATATATATATATATATATATATATATATATATGCGCGCGCGTGTGTGTGTGTGTTTTATATAACTAAATAAAAGTCGAAACGAGATTCGCAAAGAGGCGCAATTTTGGCAGACTATATATACACTCTATATATATACTCTGTCTTGACGTCTCCGCGATGGGCTCCAGGAGAGAGAAAGGAACAGGGAGAGAGAGAGAGAGAGAGAGAGAGAGACGGCGGTAATGATGATGACGGGCTTGTTCGTCATCACCCCTCCCGCTCCCTCACCTGGAGGACTTGATTATCGAATTATCGATTTCGGATCTACCTCTCCTCGCCGCCCCTCTTATTCCTCCTGCCACCCCATTGATTATTATCACGGGGCTATGTATATGTAAATATATATATATGTATATATATATATATATATATATATATATATATATACATATACCGACTGCTGCCGGTGCCGGAGTAGCGTGGGACGTGACTGCAGTACGCGGCTCTCATTCGGCGGGGTCGTTTTGGCGTCTGCATCGCGGGGATGATCGCCGCCGCTCCGTCGAAGGTTTTTTTTCTTTGGTGCTTTTTAATATACTATTATATATATATATGCTTACGCATACATACGCATCGCCGAGACCGCCGTGAAGGCTTTGAAATACAAGCGGCTCCTCCTTGTCGGAGTACTCGAGTACACGGGACCTCGACTTTTCTCATGCGATTCGCATAAGGGCGCGGACACGCGCCCGCGAGATTGAGCTGTCGAACGGGCGGCGCGCGTTCATTATTTATTTGTCGCCGCCTCTACATTACATGTGATTGATAATCGGCCAGAGGAACGTTGCGGGACAGCGCGGGAGCGCGCGGCTCGGTGGCTGTTAAGCGACCGTAATGACTTTTACTCCCGTGATCGAGTAATAATTTTCGGCGTTACGCGTTGCGTTGCGCAATCGTCGTTACGTAATAATTAAAAGTCAAATGCTAATTAAATTTAAATTATTGTAATAGACCGCCGAGTAAGTGTTGTTCCCTAATTGTATTATTCCCCATATTTCGAGGAGAATATATTTACATTTATGAAATATGTATATAACAGTTTCTCTAATTCTTATTTTGTGAAAAAATCCATTTTTTTCCAGCTTTAATTGCGACGGTTCTCACATAAAACTATATAGATTTGAATTGGCGCAATTCTATGGAAACCCGTAGCGGGGGGAGGGTAATTAAAACCCGGGCACTCCGTGTAACGGGACGATCACGCGGCTCATAATGGAAAAGAGAGATTTAATAAAGATCGGCGCGCGATTCTCTCTACCTTGATCAAACTTATACATCCTTCTTGGTTAAATAATTAATGAAGTCGAGAGGAGCTCTCTCGTCCCGCATATTCCACTATATATATATATATATATATATATATATATATATATATATATATATATATATATATAAATATTCCCGCGTAGCAAACGTCTCGCGTACATCTTTTCCCCGTGGTCCCGGTGCAGAAAGGTCATCGGCTCTATGGCATTACGCCCCTTGCGGGGCAAGGGAGAGGGTGTTCATTCCAACGTCGACGCCTTTATAGATATAGTAATGTACATAAGTATGTTAACGTATGCATTGCAAGGATTGATTGGATTCTTGATACATATTCGAGGCGGTTGAATTGTCGTTAATTTTTCATACCACTGACTGACGTAGCGTTTTTCTCTCTCTTCGCATTAGCCCGTCAGCTCCGTTCGGAAAAAATAGAACATTTCAATAGGATATTTACTTATCACAAATTATAGTGCAAATATATACTTTGCGAGATGTCTTTATTCAAATTTCAAAATAATCTGAGATTACACCCACTACGTCGACTCGTATAATATTCAACAGTATCGGTATGAGTATGATCGACGAATAATGATTAACGAGATGTTAATCGTTCTACTACCTCTGCACATATATAGCTAAATTATTATCCTATTCTGGAATAAGCTTTCATCGAATTACAGGTGCAATTTTAGCGAAATTTTGAAATTCATCACAAATTAGTACTTTATTTGAGCAATATTAATTAAAAGGAAGATTTGCCGGAGCAAAATCAAATGAAAATCAATTGAATTGTTTCATGTGGCTGAAATTTCACGAATTGAATGTTTCATATTAACAATGAGCTGTAAATTATGAGATCGTGTTTAAATTAAGTGTAACATTAAATTTTTCATTCTAAACTAAATCTCGTACTCAACAAGATTTTCAGTAGCTTCTAGTAATTGTGAGCAATAATAAATAGATTAGTACTAATATTTTAAAAATGATTACATTCATTAGTATAAAGAAGTTTTCTACTACATTAAATATGGAGAATTAAAATTTCTGAAAAACTAAATAAATACCGATTTATCTTTTATATTCTACCGTTTAGCAATAAACAACCGATCCAGTAAATAATAATCGTATATACCCGATTCGCAACGCGTGTTGCGAAGAGTTCTCACTCTCTTTATACCTTTTATGTAAATTACAGCATAAAATCAAAGAAAATCGGTCGAAAAAAAAAAAATATATATATAGAAGGAGTGAAAACGCTATAACTAACATATATATTTTGATCATTCACCAATCGCGTAACGTTGCGAGCAGTATATATATATATATATATATATATATATATATATATATATATATATATAGGGGAGAAAAGGTGTCGAGTGTGCCCGCGAGTGCGCCTCTATCCGGCCCCCCGCAACGTTTTACGATGATTGCGGTGTACACACACACACACATAGAGGAAAAACCCCCGCTCACGGAATTATTTCTCGACTCCGTATGTATACGTGCGCCCGCAGCTTATTCTCATCAGCGAGCCGTTAACCTTCTCCGTACCGTGTATGAGAGAAAGAGAAAGAAAGAGGGAGCGGGGAGAGTGGGTGGGAGGTGGGTGATTATTGTTGTTGTGCGTTTTATCGCTCTGATGGCGCGCGAAATTTCTCCGGGTTCCATATATATATATATATATGTGTGTGTGTGTGTGTGTAGCGGTAGTGCTCGCAATTGCTCGGCCCCTCCTCCCCCCCCCGTCGACAAGATATTACGGGTTAATCGTTTTTTCATCGGGGGTCTCTGTCCCCCCACCCTCTCTCTCCTCACTCAATTCGCACAGAAGTCCGACCGAGCGCCGCGCGAGTTCCCTGTTCACCTGATCGTTAAGCCTTTTCTCGCCTCGCGATTCGTACGCATTACGCCGGCGGCTGCGGGAAACGCGTAACGCGCGAATCTCGTCGCGTTGTCGCTGCTTGTAATGCGACACCGATATTCCGCGACTGTATATTGCGCGGCCACTGGTGCACGAGGCCGGAACATCGAGCGATTCGAACGAATCGAGCTTTTTTGCTTATTAATGATTAGCTCTTATTAATGGATTACTTCTGCGTTATTAAAGGAACGATGGTTTCTGTATAATACAATCTAATATTTTTGTATGCCTGACATTTGACAACTTTTTTCGATGATTATGGAAACGTATATTGTACGTCTATTATAATTCCATGAAGAAAACGGGAGAAGTTTCTTCAGAAATAGCATACTTTTTCCATTTTTTCAAAATTTTTTCATTTTAATTAGAAATTTAGAAGTGCCCCTACACAGTAGATAACTGAAAATTATTGAAAATGAGTATTATTTTACTACCTAAGTGACAAAAAAAACATCTAGTTTGTCTAAAAATATTTTTCCAATAAACGCATTCTTCATATCGCTGAAAAGAATTACATGTTGAAAAAAATGCATATTCGAAGGAAAAGATATTTACTGGCAAAAAAAAGTTCCTTGTATGTTTCAATACGAATAAATGCCTACTACCAAGAAATCGAGATGGTAAAACTGTTTAAGACCTGATTCAGTTAACTTATTCAGTTAACCCCCTGATTCAGTTAACTATTCAGTTAACCACCGGCCGATGGTAAAACTGTTTAAGACCCGATTCAGTTAACTTTTTTCCCTGTCCCTATTTTCCGCAGTATAAAATTGAAACAATTCTATTTGAATTACTTGCGATATATAAATTATTCACTTTTAATATAACGAAAAAATACCTCTAATTTCTAATTGTATAACACTTTAGAAATTAATGTTATTAAGAACGTTACCGTTGATCACCGAAGAGATTTTTTGTTTTTTGAAAAGAACAAAATCAAGCACTCTAGTTGGGAAATGTCGATAAAGCACGATTACAAGTAGTAACACCCAATCAAGGCGGAACGGCGTCGGCCTACTGTTGAAACCAGAGCTCTCCCGACGTCCGAATTGACAATTTGCATATTCGTTTTTAAAAATCGTCATATTAAAAAAACCTCAATGATTAATACTTATCTATATATATGTTTAATATTCACTATATATATATGTACATACAGATCTCGGCTTCTTGCGCCGACCAATAATATTGTTTCTATAATTCTCTATTTTGTTTTTCTCGTTTCAGGTAAGTGCCAAGCCGAGCTGGCGCGCGGAACTACGGGGCCCCGAATGCGCCCCATTAAACAGCACCATCCACTTCATAATGGAGCTAGTGAATTCGGTCCCGTTGAAAATCAACAATAATTAATATAAGCGCGTATATATATGAATATATATATATCTGCATATAATGAGGAGTGAAAGTTCTATAGAGATTGATATCGGTACGGGCGAATTTTTTCGCCGGACACGCGCGCATTTTTTCGAAATGGGAAACAATTTATCATTATAATTTTTTGCAATTACATTCATATATATATATATATATATATATATATATATATATATATATATATATATATAGTTAATCAGTTGAACAAACTCGTTTGCGCGACCGTCGACTGTTATATTTCAATTCCGGACCGATAAATCATATAAAATATAAACAGAAGTTGGTCGAGTGTCCGGCAAAGTGCATGTGATATACCATATATATAACATATATATATATATATATATATATATACACACATATATATCCGCGGGACGCCGCGAAAAACTTTTTCTGCCCAATCCGCCCAAGCGCACGTTGTCGCATTCTGGATTCTGAGCTTTCAAAATCGCTCGTTTCACGCGCGATTCGCGACCGTCCACCGGTAAAAAATCCTCCGAAATTTTTCTCGCATGCGTTTTCAACGAGTAGCTTTTGTCGATGTAGCTACCATTCGTGCAATGGGGTTCGAAAAGATTCGGCCGAAGTCGAAAAATGCCGAAATTTTTTACTGCATCGTCAATGACTGGATATTTCATCGTTTATCATTCGATTTCAAATTACACCGATTTATGCTCGGACTTATAACAATTTTATTATTATATTATATTCATTTTATTTTGGCAGTCGACCGATTTTAACGCTAAGCCGAATTTCTCGAGTCCACGTTTCAGAGAAATTAGATTATCGTCAGGCCAACCAAAATTGCTGCATTAAGCATGCAGATGTTCAGTCTTGTTTCCTTAGTTTGTACGGAATATTCATGCACTGCTTTGATAATTACGCAAAATTTGTCCTGCCCAAATCGTATTTCGAGATGGGAAATTGTATTTTCCTTGTATATATATATGTTTCCAGCAGTAGCTTCTCCAGATTTCTCGAAAGTGGGCTAATATATATATATATACAGATATAGAGGCAATTTCTCTTTTCTCTTTTATAGGTGCGCGTCTTAAATAAAAGAAAAAAGCTCCCGTTCTTTTCTACGACGATGCCATGGCTATCAACGCGTGCTATCTCTGCACAGGCGCAAACGCACACGGCACTACGTCACGCACTTATAAATCACGAGCATGTGTGTGCATAGAAACCCTCATCTCTCCTTCCCCTCCCATCACTAGATATATCACACCGTGTGTATACATGTACACAAATATATTCTTAATAATGCGCGGGAAAAAATACAAGCTGTGGCACTATATATATCGAGGAATGAGACGAGTTTGAATTTAAATGAAAACTCAGTCGGGACTTCCGAACGACTTCCCGCGTACGTTTATCCATGTATGCGTCTGTGCGCATTCCGCGACGGGCTCCATCGGATTCGGTTTATCACTCTCCCATCACTCTCCCTCACCCGGTCTCTCTCTCTCTCTCTATCTCTCTACGGCCCGCTCTCGCGTACCGCGTCGCGCCGTATAAAGTCGATCATATAATGCAATTCTTTACGAGCGCGATCTGTCATCGGCCTGCTTATGCGATTTTCCATCGGCGATGTTATATTATAGCCTACCGAGTCGCACTGCGCGCGCACTTTGTCTCTCGCGCCGACCCGATCTCTCATTCGCTCCGTTATATATGTATATATATATATATTGGGCTGGAAAGCTCTCCCACTCGTTACTGCACAGGTTTATTTGTGTTTTTATTCTTCCTTTTTAATGATGATTATAGAAAGTACAGTTCTAAATTTCTTTTTTTTTTAATGCCGCGATCACTCTTTTATATATATATATATATGATAGATCTGTCCGCGCTTTAGAACAGTCACCTAAAGTTCATTCTATATACAATCTTGAATGAGTGTCCCAGCGATACATGTTTACAGCTCGATGAATATTGGTATTTATTAAAATAATTAATTAACAAATTTTAAAGAGTTTTTTATTTAATATTTTTTATTTTTATTTTTTATTTAATTTAACGACCGAATCCATGGCTTCTCAATAACCGATCCTAACATACCAACAGAAATAATGTGGACGTATATACGAAGATTTTCGAAGAAGTTAAATTATCACAAAATTGAAAAATGTTCGAATCAAGATCAGCAAAACATTTTTTTTTCAGTATGTGATAAAAATTAGAACTAATAACATAGTAAGAAAACAGGTATCTCTCGGAAAGTTTTGTCCCATCGGGCATTGCAGAGAGGCAAAATATGGTCACCGATAACGGTAGCTGTCAATATCTATTACTTTCTCGTTAACAGAATCGTCAATTGTTATCGAGCGACGGCCAGATCTGGCACTTTTATCATCCAGCGTCATTCCCTACTCGCAAATTTAGTTTTTGCAAAATATTTCGTTTTTCGTCCCATTCTTATTCCACGCCGTAATCACAAGTTTTGTCCAATTTCTACTATTTCTCCGCTAAAAATGTTTTTTTTCTTCACATTTCCAATTTTATCTCACACAGCAAAGACACGATCGTCGCGCCGCCTAACGAAAATTCCTCCCGAAATAGGCGCGCTAAGTATGCGCGCGGCGCACAGAACTGGTTATTGAAAACCAGAAGGATAACTCGTTTCAAAGTCCAGTGTTAATTATAACGCTACACGGACGCAAAGAGACACTATTTACGGTTGGTATACGCGTTTCGCGTATTAAAATTGTTTACTTTTGTCCGCATTTCCCCCCCCCTTATGGTGTTATTCTTATACATACAATGAAAGAGCTTCCGGCACGTGTCCGCTTCGTTTGTTGGGGCGGAGGGGGGGGGGGTTGTCAACAACCATCACGACGATGAAAATCGTTTATATCCATCTACATGAACGGCTTCTTGAAAAAATCAAGGTACATCCTATTGACTCTGGTACGCAATTTTTTAGCCTCGCATCCGCGACGCGATGAACTTGCTGAAGCTTTTATATATATATATATATATATATATATATATATATATGTGTGTGTGTTTTCTTTCAATTTACCTCTAAAAGCATGTACACACATAACTTCAATACTGAAGATTAATATATATAGATATGAATGTAATGTAAACGTGAAAGCCGCCGAAGGGGGTGGGGTATCGCGAGGCGCGCGTAATGCCGGAAACGAGTCGCGGTTAATTAAGTCGCGACTTTATAACTATGCGGATATATATATATATATATATATATATATATATATATATATGTCCGTGGCATTATATTGTACATTATTCCAATTTAATTACCCCCCTAGATATTCCATATATATGAGAAATTTACTAGATTAATTTATGCGGAATTGTATCACCGGCATTCGCTGGAGTTGCATCCGACAGTACATCCTTTTGAAAATTTCAGACTTGTTATTGAAATTCATCGATGTCGCTATCTATATATATATATATCAGAAGTCATCATCGAAACGCTTCTATTAAAATGTGCGATGGAGATTTTGCGCTAAACGATGTCGAGCGCTTATTTTTTTCGTGAAATGGATTTTTCTATATTTCTTGTATGTCTAATTGAATGTTTCACAAGTCAAATTCTCTATCTAGTTCTATTAGCTAATGGATAAATGAGAATTAATATAACGTACATTATTTTCTAAAGTGGTGATTTTTTTTCCGAATTCTTCATTCAATTTATCCGATTTTTAAAGGGCAGATAAACAAAGAAACGTAGGCCAAATTCTTCTAAACTCGAACGACTGTCATTAAAATTTACCTTGACTTTAACTTCCGTTTTAACGGTGCTTTTACCTAAAACTTTAATATAGTTTTTGAAGGATAACCTTTACATTTTTCACTGGGAAGTCCGAATCGAAAATTTCAGGTTTCAAATATACGCACGCGCGCGTACGCGCGCACGCAGAGTGACGTTAGAATACAGGATTCCGTAAATGTTTTATATCTCTGTGGGTCAAACCAGCAATCTCTCGCTTAAAATTCATAAAACGTAAAATTTCCAGCCTGATTCATGTGACTTCCAACTTGTAAATTCAAATACCTATTTTTCACGTAGGTATGACATTCGTGTACGAGTTCGATACTCGCAGAATGTACCTACAAGTTCAAAATTATACATGGATCTCGTTGCACTTTAAACATTTTTTCACCTTTTTACGGAAAGCGAGTTTAAATTACTAGAAAAAGATGTGTATTTTTATTATGTGTGTTCAGGGAATAAGGTTTATTCACTGTCTTTTTCTTTTCTTCGGTTTTTTAACGGCATTTCTTATTTGAAGTTCAATTTTTTTGCGAAATTATAAAATAAGATGAAGATTAAAATGTTTTACTGCAAATATTCGTACACTGTATCATTGAAAAGGATGCATTCTTGATTTTCGATCTTACAGTTTATTTATAATTTTTTATGCATATATCTAAACGATCCCCGACTCCGTCTTAGCAATGAACACTCAATTTCAACGGATGATATTTATTAAAAAAAGAAAATACTGTTAAAACTGCACGAAGAGAAAATCGCAATATCGAGAGTCAAAAACTTCTTCAAATATTGCGTAAATTCAGTTAAATTCTATAATCAACAAATAAATATATCACGGGTGTTAATAAAATCCAGAATAAATTACGTTATTAACGATGCACATAATAAATTATGCGCGATAAATTTATAAAATGTATTTAAATGTGATAAACTCCCATATTATAAACTAGAAATACTGGTTCCACATTACATATATATTTAATGCGCATATACGCGTACGCGCGCCAATGATACGAGTTAATGTATACGTTGGCTCTATATATGTATATACGTACGCGCACGCACTCGTACACAAGCACCCGGGAATATTGAATTTCGCCCCGATTTACTAATTAAACGGTAGACATATACTGTATACTTTTAATTATACGGTTAAGTCATCCTGCGCCGAAGAGACTTAATTAGCGAAGAGGTTTATTATGGACGCAATGAGAGTATAAAAAAAATGTAGAAGTCAGCGAGAGAAAGAGAGAGAGAGAAAAAACGAAAGATATTTAATAAATGCTGTTCGTTTTAACTACTATCTATATAGATAAAGCGCAGATGTGGAACAAATAATTATACTGCATATAGTTATTTATAGTTTTAAATTATAGTTCACTGTTTTGAAAATGCTTGAATAAAAACTGTATTAGTGGTTACACAAGTTTACAATTACATTTTTTATTTATATATATATATATATATATATATATATATATATATATATATATATTTATAGGTAGATGTTAACCATTTCTCATAACTGCGTATGTACATAACCTCCATGATCTTCCACGAAACATGCGCGATAATTTCATCGAGCTATAATAGGTGTTAATCATGGTCCTATATATATATATATATATATATATATATATATATATATACATATAACAGTCGCTTATTTAATTAACTGTATGAACTCCGCGCATACCCTGCTGCTCTTTTTCCCGTTCCGCAAACAATATGAAATCTCGGAATTCGCCCGCGCAACGGCGGCGTACTCCGCGCGTTCCAGCCGCCTATATTTAGCGTTTATCCTAACGAAGGGCGTAAACGCGGGCGTGTACACAGAGAGAGAGAGAGAGAGAGAGAGAGAGAGAGAGACTTGCGCTAAAAGGGTCGCCGAAAGCCAGCACTGCGGCGATCTGAAAGGATGAGGTATGACACGAGCACCCCCCCCCCTCCGCCGATAGGTAAGAGACCTCGCGGTCCATTATAGTTAGAGACGGAGAAAAAAATGGGGGGGAGGGGGCTACGGTTAACTTATTCCCGTACTCGAATGAAGAGTATATATAACGGTTATACCCATATATATATATATATATATATATATATATATATATATATATATATATATATATATAGACGCACGTACGCGTGTCCTCTTCGGCTGGCGAGCTCACCGAGGAAAAATCAGCGGCGCCGCATGGAGCGGTAGATACCGAGAGCGAACGGGAAGCCTCGATTTCGAGCGCGCGCTGCTGCATCGGCACGGTCCCTTATCTCGTAATCGCCTTGTTTTATATCTTCATTGGCCCGTGGACGAGAGAGGTCGCGCGGACGTACCGTGCGCGCGAGAGATTTCGGATTTTTTACCCACTTACAGTCGCGTCTCGTTCGCTTGGAGGCGCAGGTGTCGAACGAACGATTTGACAAACTCGTTCGGATTATTATTGTTTTCTTTCTGCACATATACGTGCGTTAATGGCTTCGGTTCGTAATGCCTGCCACAGACGACTTGACAGTTCACTTATCTATACGCGAGCGTGCGCTCGAGTCGCAAACGGATCCTAATGAAATAGATAATAAGGAAGCCTATTGAAAAATCCGAACTCGAACGCCGTCGATCTTTCCGAGTCTGAGACGAATCGGTATCATGTATCGCTCATTATAAAAAAAAAGGAACAGATTGCAAAATCAGAAACTCCCTTACCGGAAATAGTCGCATCGCACAAGTCACAGCCTTTTTTTTTATTATTCTAACAGTTCGTCAGAGGTTTTCTACATTTTTAACAAAATCTCACATCGAAATCGACGCTCTGGACATTAATTGTACTATATCGGGTAGCCGGGTCTTTCAGTTCGTGATTCTTATGCGACTCTTGGAAAATAGTTTTCACGTTAATGAAAAATGCATTCCAAAAAAGAAAAGGAATCGAAATGCTAACGGAAGTTGTTATTTATTCAAAATTGTATATTTATCTTTATTGGAAATTCGCAACGGTTGCAGGTTTAACGTGCAGTTAGTCGTGCCCCTGTAAAGAAAAATAAATTTTTAGTAAATTTCAAGATTATTCTACGGGTATTGGTCCTCGTACAATCTGCACTTACCACTCTAAAGATCCTTAATCCCTTCTAAGCGTAAATTTTTCAGTCCATTTATTCTACTTTTTCTTTGGCTTTGTCGCGTACTACACAGCCGTGTCTTATGCACTGGCTCTCGCGCCCGACAATAATTATATTATACCGCGTGCTAAACTTGTCGCTTAGGCGCGCACCACTAATCCGACAAACTTATTGTCGCGTTCCTTGCGCCCTTATATATGTATATATATATATATATATATATATATATATATATATATATATACATATACATAACATAAATATTGCCAAGTGTCGCTCACCGAAACAAGTATCGACTTCCCAATCAGCGTTGAAAATCCCATCGATTACAATTAAGCGTTCTCGCTTTTTCTGAGTGTATATATATATATATATATATATATATATATATATGTATGTATTACACATCACTATTCGACATTGTATCGTAGATCTCTATATTGGATTATATGTACGTCATAAATATACATTTGCTAATAATCGGAACGAACTCGGAGGGACGGAATTTTTGTTTTTACCGGGCTTAATGGTAGGGCGTATAAATTTGTTACGCATAATATATATATATATATATATATATATATATATATATATATATATATATATATATAGAATGAAAAACGTAAAGGAGTGTAACAAGTATGGAGCTTATAAATTGGGTTCTTATATTTGCGATGACACGATAGAAATAATATAACGATCTATTCGTTAAGATTTTTAAATATGCGCGGTATGATGTAGCTTAACATGTAAAGATTTAAAAGGTTTAAAATTTATATGTATCGAACGAGAAATATTGTTTGGTTCTAATACGATGAGGATTCTACATTGTTAGAAGGATAATTTTCAAAGTACAAGAGAAGGCATTCACAGTGTATATTAAATTGAACGTGAATCATTGAAAAAATATTTATAATTTCAGCTTACTTAGACATACGTTAAATAAATGGAAAAATATTTCTATTGGTCTTACAGTCTAATTAAATAAATTAAAATTAATACATAATAATATCAATATATATTTATATGAATACTAATACATATCAATATATACTTAATTAAAAATTCGAATGGCAGCCAGACTGTCCTTGTTTAAAATCATCCCCGTAGACTCATCTGAAATAAAAATATATTAGTTGAAAAAACTCTTTATTAGTAAAGTGTAATCTGACTGTCCTCACCACCTTTACTCAATTGAAGAACGAATGATGTTGTCCAACTCTTCGAGCTCGCTACGGCTACTCGTCAGGGACAGAATAGATTAAGATTCTAATCTATATATATATATATATATATATATATATATATATATATATATATACATATATATACACCTATCCCCACTAAACTAAAATTTAGTAATTTGAATATACAATTCCCCTACAATCCCCCAACACAGAATGTTTCAAACGAATCAATTTAATAAAAAATGATAAATGTCATATAATTTACTTGACTCCAATATTAAAATCACATTATTAATTCTAATATTAATTAATATTATACGTTAAATAAACATATTTTTGCTGTCTTATTTAAATATACCACTTGAGTCATTTTTGATACTTTCCAATTAACAAGCAGCATACAAATCTTATATTATAACTCGGACGTATAATTAATTTATTTATCATCGGCGAGACGATAATAGCCACGCTTTTATACAGGAATTATATATATATATATATTTACATGTATATATGTGTCAGATAAGCCATTCATACGCTGACAATTTTAACGATTCCACGAGATTAACGGCTCGCATTAACATTGAATTTATTTATTGTCGCGCGTACGACAGAGCGGCGAAAAGCTCGTTTTTTAACAGACATTTTTTATCTTTCTAATACCGTTAGTGAAATAATGACATTTTCACTCCTGTATAGGCGAAATAAACACGCGTACGTGTGGGAGAAGTCAATTTGGGAGAAAAACCGATGTTTCGGGGGCTGTTGTGAAATCGAGACGTACATCACTACAATTGTTATAGGGACATCTAGTTATTTCATTACATACACGAAATTCCTTTGAACTGAAAAGATCGTGACATTATCCGATTTTTTCGTCAATTTGTGAAAAATTCACTCTGTCGGTGGGAAAAAAGGATTTTTTTTTTAATTAATCGCTACGGTCGCTTCGGGTAAATTTATCGAAATAATCGAAAGCTAGTTAATTTTATCATCTTCCCGGCGACAGTTCGTAACAGCGGGTACATTTATTTTATACAGGTTTATATATAGTTTTCGCATCGGCACGGCCATACATAACATTTGGAGAAAGTTATAAAACGTGTTCGCTGCTTAAAAAACCCTTCATTTCAGCTTTAATGCAATAATTCAAGGCGGCTCGAAGTGCGAAAATGCCCATTAAAACTTATCGTTCAATATAACGTACGACACGTTAGAAGTCGTCGATTTAATGCGAGGTCTCGATTGGGCAGGAATTATGCGTTTTATGTTAAAAAAAAAAAAAAAAGAAAGAAAGAAAGACACAAAATTATTTTTACAAGAAATCCCAATGATTTGTCTCTACCGCGATATCGTAAATGAAAAAACTCTTAAATATCCATAAAGATACTTTACAACTGCCTCAAAGTACTTGTCGCGTGCTTAAAGGTCGAACGGAACTCTCTGGGTAATATTATCACTCGCACGTCGGGATTTTATAATGATAGACGGAATGTCAGATCGACAAGCTATACATTCTCAATATTTTTCATCGGTTATCTCGAGAGCGCGTCGATTATTTTTTTCGCCATCTCGAAATGACGAAACATTAAGTACTACGGATTTCCGTGTAAACATTCGTATGAAGCAGGTTTACGCACCGGCTGGCTATAAGCGGGACGAATAAATTGCAAGAAGGCAGGCATTGGGCGTTCGATTAAAAATTCGATTCGGCCTATTAAACCGGCATATCTAAGTATACCCATACATCATTGCGCAAGGCAAGAAGTTGGAAAAGTTTCGCGGAAAATTCATAAGATACGATTTACAGGCGGGGAACGCCCCATCTCCATCGAGCTTCGAATTCGACGAATCCGAGGGATATGGGCAATTATATTATCAAAACCAGTCCGATAATGCTCGTTTCAATTATGCAAGTCCATCGATTGATTGTACGGGCGCGGAGCTCTCGGTGAAAATGAGAGCGACGGAGAGAGAGAGAGAGTGAGCGAGAGAGAGAGAGACAGAGAGGAACACCTGGATAAAGTATTTTTTCCGACATTTAAGAAAAAACTAAAAGTCACTGATATGGAGGAATTGATATGCGTCAGTGAAGTACCGAACGCTTAGCCTCCGCGCTCCAAAATAATGTTAAGGAAACCGGGACTGTACCTTAATTAACGTACCGATGTACCTTGCTTATTTAATAATTAGCTTTGCCAGACGAAACGAGCCGAGCGACTTTCACAGCATAATGGCGCATTAGAATGGAACATTAAACTTCCGGTACTGCTTGTGATTTGTTATTTGCACGACGTTTATTCCTTCGTCATCATTGGGGAACGAGTTTTCGGTCATCGTCCTAGAATACATCCCCGTACATGAGGTGTCCGACGCTAATCGTCGTCCGAGCTGCTTTAAAAAAACCGTGCTCAATTTTACACGCGAGCGCACATTTAACTGCCGCGCCGTTTAACGTCGCTAAATTTTCTTATCTCGCGCGAGTTCTCCGATTAAAGCGCCTCCGACTCCGCTCGCCGGCGCTCGTAGGCGACGCAGAGATCAAAGGATTGCACTATAACGCGGTGCGCGCGCGCCGGCATGAATTATTGAGCATAATGTTTCAAAACCGCGTCGCCGCACGGCCTCGGAAGGAGCGACTTAACATAAGTATATCGAACTTCCGCCGGGCGTGACCGAGCCCACCCGAGCCTGGCTGCTTGTTGGCTCTCGCCCTCCCCCCCCCCTCCTGATTTCATTGACAAATGCTCGAGGATCGAATTGAGCGAGCGGCCGTCGCGAACTCGTTCGTCGGTTTTTTACACGCGCCTCACGTTGGGCCGCTATACATGGGCGAGATCAGAACTTGCGATGGTATGTATGTAGCCATGTACGTATATATATATATAGTGTAAATTAAGAAAAAAAAGCCATTAATACAAATTATCTATTCCTTCGCTATAAACCGACGAAGACCGTATCCTTCGCTCCAACATCAAGTTAGAACAACAGCTTCATTTCCTCCTCACTTAAATCGTTCATACGAATTTTTCGTAATTAGATTATTAGATAATTTTTTTTTTAATACCTTCGTTAAAAATCTTCAGGTAAGGCTTATTTCAAATACTTCCATACGGGATATGCTTAAGACTTCGTTTGTTTGCAAAGTAATTCTCCGCCTTTCATTTTTCAACCTCTCGTGAAAAATGCATTATATAAATTGTCTAATTACTCTTTGAAGGCGAATAATTTTGACCCGATGCAATAGATTAAAAAATTCTTGTCAATGCTGCAAAGTCGAGATCTATCTATGAAATCGGAAACGGCATGTTTGCGCATTGTTCGTCGAGCAGTTAATGAAGCGAGTTCTCTCCAGTCCCACACATCTTCTCTATATTATCAACATTAATCAAGCGATCTTCACAACGTTAATTCGGATAAAATCATTCGCTTTCGAACGGATGGGCCGACGATTGAGAATCGCTCGCTCGCGCGCGCGCGCGCGCGCGTTCATCGAATCCTGCACGCTAAGGAGGCGCTTTTTCTTTTTCCAGAGGCGAGACGCCGCGATGGAGATAATAATTCGATGCGTGACAAATGTCCTGGAAAACGGGCCATTACTTCGAATGGCTGGACGGGTATTGAGCTTGGATACAGGCGTCATTCCCATTCCGTGTCCAATTTCCTTCCGGACGTGCGGGGTACCACTTTTGCAAGTAGCATCGGTCCTGGACCGGTCGCGGCCGCGATTATAGGCCCCCCCCGGGGGGAGGGGGGGGGCGAGATTACGACCGACGCCCGAGAGCCCGAGCGCTGCGGGTGTCCACGAGCGTGTAACGTACATGAGATGGTCGAAAGAGCGAAGTAGCCAATGCAGGTTGGAGTTGTAATGCCTGTGGTGTTAACAAGGGGACACGGGCGTCGACTATGGATAGTAAAGCAAATTTTTATCAATATAGCAGAATATAATTTTTTTTTTTTTTTTCAAGTAAGTTCCGAAGTTTTTACTTCCCAAAGAACGTTCGCGGATAATGCGTAAAATGCATTCGGGGAATTCTGATGTGAACAAAGAACAGCTCGGCCGCTTCGTTTGTATTTATGCAACCGACTGGCCTATATCGAGTTCGATAAAAAAAAAAATAAATACTATATACCATTGAATTTATCTTTTCCTTGTGTAATGTAAGGGCTGGCAGTGCGTATTATATAGACAAGATGCCGTAACGAAACTTTTGCAAAATGCACAAGTATATATGGATAGAATTTTTTCGTTTTTTTTTTTTTTTTTTGTTTCACGAAATATTTTTACAAAAGCCGCGCTTTGCTCTCCGTGTCACGGCTCACTCGACCTCCGGAGTCAGCTTCGTATGGGATATCTGCGTTACCACGTGCCTGAGACATAAAAAAGACATAAATGGGCAGTCGTATGTACGTTAATTTCATTGAAATAGACCAATTCACGCAAAAAATGCATTGACGCGGGTATTGCTCAACCAATCGAATTTTTATTTCAACGGTATGTAAGTAAGTAAGTAAGTAAGTAAGTAAGTAAGTGAGTAAGTAAGTAAGTAATTTTCGCGGTCTCTCGCGTCTCCCAGTTATGCGGCGCACTTGCCCGGGCAGCAAAATAACAATCGCGATATTCCAGCGCAGTGTATACCGGTATATACGGCTCGTCAACCTACATTTTTTTTTGTCCTCCTCATCTTCATCTCCAGTCCGCACTTGACTACCCGCATCAATTAAGCGCGAAAACTCTCTCTCTCTCTCTCTCTCTCTCTCTCTCTCTCTCTCTCTCTCTGTCTCTCTGCCTCTCGCCTATTATACGATGCATGGAAAGCCGTGTAACCGCGCGTGGTTAACACGCATCGACCTCGTTTGCCGCCCGTTCCGTTCGCGCATTTACGACCGTTTACCGGTGACGCGTCTCGGTGGTGTGAGGGGGGGGGGGCTCGCGGATATAAGATGCCAGCGCTCAATGTCGCGCCAATACTGGATTTTTAGGAGTGCGGAGGTGTATGGCAAATGTCTCCTCTTTATCTCTCTGTCTCTCTCTCTCTCTCTCTCTCTCTCTCTCTGTCTCTCCGCCGTACACGCGGTTTCCCCGTGAATTTTCTATATATATAATATACACGCTATAAAGCGGCGCGCCGCCTTTCACACCAGAAAAGAAACGCGCCGCGCAGTTTATTTATACAGCTTCCGAGGTCGAGCTTCTGTAGAAGGCGCCGCCGCTCGGCTCGCGTCAGCCGATCGTCGTGAGCGCGGCAAGAGCGAGGACCGCGAGAGACGCTGTGGGTTTGCTGTGTATATATACATATATATATATATATATATATATATATATATATATATATATATATATATATATGTACAAATAGATAGGTAGATAGATAGATAGATAGATATAGAAATTGTCATTGACGATGCGTACGCGGAACTTTGCCGGTATATATTGGCGTGGTTTACTTTTTTGTCCTATCGGAACGTTTCTTTTATATATATATATATATATATATATATATATATATATATGGTTAACCGATGCGCAATTTTTCTATTATGTAGACGCTTCCTTCGAGATGACTTCATGGATGAGTTTCTTTCTTTTTTTTAAAATGGTTTGTGGTTTCGGAGTAACGATACACGTCTTTATAATTGTTTTTTATCTTTCAAATGTTTAATTAAATCAAACCTCATATGCAATAATGATTCGTATACATGAGTTTTAAATTTTCTATTAACAATCAAATTAGATTCTTTGAAATATTCAAGGCCGATAAAGAATAGTACAGATGAGTTTTGCTCATCGTTCAATTGCTTATTCATCGTGCATGGAACAATATAACGTCCTGCACTCTATGTATTTAAATCGATTTAGGAACACTGTAAATTTTGCATCTTATTCATTTTACAATTTGTTTAAATATGTATGCATATTTGTGTGTGTGTGTGTGTGTACATGTACTTGCTAAATAAAAAATGGATGATCAAGAATAATTGTAAACATGAATTCTTTAAATATTTAAGTATTGTGAAGATTTGATGAAATAAATAATCAATCTAGAACAGCCGATTCAATGTTGAGAATGCAGCTTTCTAAAAATTTAAAAGCAGCCTCTCGGTAACTTCGAGAGCTTTTCTACATTTTCCTGGCGAATTTCCGCCGAAATTTATTTGCGTAATAAAAAAGCAGGAATGAACAAAAAAAAAAAAAAACAGAAAAATCACGCTATCGCAAAATCCCTCGTTTCTTTTTATCTGTCTATGCGGCTTCCTATCCGTATATTTGCTTTCTCTACATTTCACACTATGAAATATATATAAACGTGAACGGGCCAAGGAAAGTAGCATCCCAGGTATACGTAGAAAATAAGGTTAGCTTTTATTGCGCAATATGTAAGCCGACTTTTTACGTTGGCAGGAAAGAATGGCAATACGTCTCGTCGCGATTTTGTCTTTCTCTCTCCTTTACTCTTCGTATTTCTGCTGTTAAGTATACACTCGCCTCGGCAACCGTCTCCGGCCATATATATATATATTATTTTTATCGGCCACACTTTTAGGGGTCGTGCGCTATGTATTTTCTCGCTAGTTTTTTGTACCCCGGAATATGATCATTTAGACTTGGATCTTTTAAATAGTTACTTTTTCCTTTATAAAAATTTGGCTAAATATAAGAATAATACATGTAATAATAGATAATTGAAAAAAGAAATTCTTTTAACTACAAATAAGAACTGCAAGTTATAAGTTATAAGACATTTACATGCTTAAAAAAATTAATTTAATAAAAATAAATTTCGCATAATAAATTTCAGGTTCTTTATCGTATTTTTATGCACAGTTTATTTATATATATATGTTTAATGTTATTTCGATGCACTTTCATGATATTACAAGAATTAATATATATTCGTGGTTATACTAAAGATTTACAACGCAATTGTTGATAAGGTTTATGAATTAAATTCTTTGTTTCGACATATACGTGTCATGAAACTATTATAAATTATTATAAAGTTTCTCGTACTTATGAATCGTTATTATTAATAATGAACCGTACTGATTATAAATACAAAGGGTGAAAAACTAGTAAGTTCTCAACACCATCATAAAATTTAATAAATGAAATGAGCAAAAAAACACGAACGACAATTAATTTACCAGTATCTTGGAAATCTTGCTGTTCTAATATATATATATATATATATATATATATATATATATATATATATATATATATATATGGATCGGTGCATCGAAACGCACCGTGTCACGTTGCAGCGCCCCGAGCCACCGCGTCTTCGGATTGCGTGCGCGAAGGCGCTGCGTAACGAAAACAAAAAAAAAAGAAAGAATCTTCGTATCCAGAGCTCGTTCAGGTATAGCTGTTAAGATGCTTTTCTGTCAATAGGACCCGGACTGCCAGTCTGAGACGATGCCTCATTGTTTCAAAATTTTGAAATCCGTCGATTTCGGGTTGAAGAATGTTTTTATGTTGTCCAAGACATAATTTCAGCTAGAAACAAAGAAAAAATTTTTTTGTTCTTTCTTAATCTAAAATAATTTTCTACTAAATAATTAACGATTTATCGATTGTTAGTCGCCGATCATAATTATATTATTAACGATTATTAAGCTAGAGAATTTCAAAGAGTTAACGAAAGCAATATTGTGCAGTATAATTAAAATATTTCATTATTGTTATTATTGTACGTATCTTTTGTATTCCTTATTTCTCTTCACAAGATTTCGTTACGTTTCCACAATGCGAACTACAATGCGAGCTTTAAAAGATCAACTGTGAGCTATTTTGTTAATCTTGCTTTGTGCATTCCTCAGCAACATCCTACCGATACTGTGGTTTATCGGTCTAATGCTGTAATGACGAATTGTTTTTACGTTTAATATATCAATGCTCTTATCTATAGACTAGTACCAATTAATCCATAAAAACGTATCTCATCATCCGATACATTTCACACTGAATCATTGTCAAGTCCAATATACGTCGAGTATAATTGTGCGTTTCAATATACAGTACAATACAATATATATATCCGAATGACAACGAATACACAGAACTGCAAGCCGCGCAATGAATAATATATATATATATATATATATATATATATATATATATATATATATATATATATATATATATAAGCAACATCAAAGAACGAGCCCGCGTGAGTTAATCTTTCTTTCATTCTTTTTCACCCGTACATATTATGTACATTTATATACAAAAGAGGAGCTTTCACCCGCGCGGGCGGCGACTCGCCGGCTCGCCAATATAATAGCTGTCCAATTCGAGGCTCGCATATCTATATATATATATATGCCTCCCGCGGTGATTTCCTTCTTTTTCATATATATATATATATATATATATATATATATATATATATATATATATATATATATATGTATATGTATATATTTCACATAGAATTCCCATCGTAGGAAAATGGCACATAACGCACGAGCATACCACGGCGACGAGTAAAAATTTCCCTTTATTCGATCCAGAGTGCTGTCTCTGTCTTTATTTCTCCTCTCTCTCTCTCTCTCTCTCTCTCTCTCAGACTCTCGTCGGCGACAGGCACAAGTCCCGGAAGCGTCGTCGTCGGGGTTCTCTCCTGAAACACGGGCACTTTGTATTATGTTTATCTCCTATTTGGTTTTCCGCGCTCGGATTACTTCACTGCATGTATCGGAATTTTTTATTTTACTTTTGTTTATTGCGTGGCTGATCGCTCGCTTACCCTGCCTATATATATATATATATATATATATATATATATATATATGTATATATATATATACACATACATATATATATATATATATATATATATATATATATGTATATATGTATATATGTATATGCAAACTTACCTCCACAAGTTTGGGTGTATTGGATCGAAAATAGTTTCCTTTTTCTGCTTCCTCTGTCGAGCGAGAATTCATAAATTTTTTTTGATAAAATATAGCAGTGAAATCATAAACTTTCCCTTCTGCATTTTAATTACTTTTTGCAATAAATTGTGTGTACGTATTTATTGATATAGTATCAAATAATTCCGGATTATATAAGTATATAAAACACGAATCAGAGATTTATTATTCACGTTGAACAATCAATAGCCGCGGGAATCCAAATACATATTCATTTATGAAACTTTCGGATAAAATTAATCATGGTGTATCTGTAATACCGCTGACGATATACGGAAAATGGTTGTGCTCAGCAGTTTAATCCAAGAGAAAATTAATATTCGAGGTATACATCGTAAGGATTTTGGCGTCGTTCGTGCAAGCATTTTCTCTATACGTGTATTGGATATTATTATTCATACATATGCTTTAATAATGCTTGGGCATTTAATTAAAAAATAGATGTCTAGCTTTTCAAAATCTAATCGAATTTTCTAATACTTTTCTAATCTTTTTTCTTTTCTAATCTAACCGAATTTTTATTTACTTCCCCAATAAAAAAGTGCGTTACAGTCCAATTCAATCGTTAATTTCAGTTAGGATTAAGTGGTTATCATGATTGAATTCATTTTTGAAAAATATCGTTAAGATTGCTCTACAAAAAGAATTATCGGTCACAATAAAATATTTTTAAGGAAAGAACTGATTTACATTTGAAATAAATGAAAAAATTCAAATACATCTTTATAGTTATATTATAATTGAAATTTCATTAAAAAAAATTTCGTCAATCCAATTTTTACATTGGCAGCTGATAATAAAATTTTTATTTAAATTCACTAATTCTTTTACAATATTGCGAAAGATACAAATACAGATTTATATTTAGTTAATTTATTTTAAGAAAATGCTATTTACACTTAAATAAATCATATTAAACTGCTATTTCTTGTACTTCATTTTACTAAATATTAGAAATTATTTCTCAAGTAAAACGAAAAACGAATAAACTTTTTTTAGTTTCCTATTGAAACAATTCATCAATGCGTAAGGCAGTGCAATTGAATAATTATAAAAAGAAATGTACGTACACGAATACAATTAATTTTTTATCACGACTTTTCACCTTTCTCGGGTCGGTAGGAAGAGGATGAACATTTTTCTCCTAATTGCAATTGACGAGTACACACGCATACAAACACACCGTAGCCGCGAGTGCAGCATTGAAAAGTGCCTGGTGAAACCGCATATTAGATATTATGTTCGTCCTACAACCTCCTATATATATATATATATGTACTTACACGATATAGGATCACATATACATATAGGAGAAATTGTAATATGATTACTTTAATGAATTTTAGCGGACCGCATCAGACACGGATAATACGCGTTCTGCGCAGCCGAATTTTAAAAAATCTTCCGCGGCAGTCGTCTTATAATATATATATATATATATATATATATATATATATATATATATATATATATATATATATATATGAAAATATAAGCGAAGGCTCTGAGATTTCCGGGTGTGCGCTGGAGATCTGCACCGTCCGATAAAACGATCATTTCAATTTGCCTATTTATATATATGCGCGGACACTATTGCACTATGTATAACGTCTATTTACATTGCGCTCGCACTTTTATCCTACAACACACACACGCACACACGCACACACATATTTTTCTTAAGATTAATTTAACAGATATTAAGACGCTCGTGCTTCTATAAGGCTGATATGTTATGAGCGCGCTGTAGTGCCAGATGTCGAATCTAGCTTTTTTCCTAATATACCTTTTATAAAGAACAAAAACATACTTACAGGCGGTTGTACAGTATTATATATATATAATTAGGGATTGAGTGAAATCATTCTCTAATGCCGCGCCAGCGTGCGCTTATATTTTAAATACAAATTTGTACTCTCATCGCCGTGAAACTCAATTTGTACATGAGTATATATCCTATATTAATGGCGCTGCGTGGATTTTTACGATCTCGCTACCGATATGCAGAGGGGTCGGCGGTGACGGCGATTTTTTCAATCGACGAAACGCATAATTAATTGGAAATTCACTTTTCGAGCTGGCTTGGCGCCGCGTGCCGCGCGACGACCCGCGAGATGTAAATCATCAAGACTCGCGCATTCGGTAGTTTCGCGGGAACGTAGTCGTTTTTCAGATATGTGTGTGTGTGTGTGTCCGCGCGCGCGTGTGTGTGTAAGTGCATGTATTGATATGCAGATATATACGGTATACGGTTAAAAGTCCTCTCGATATTGCGGCTGAATATCAAATAAATTACGTTATTATCGCCTTTGATCATCATAAAGTGTACGAGGGTGAAATGACGTAAATGAAGCAGCGCGTATCGCGCCTGCGTTTTATGGTGTTTATGTATATACATATATATACATATATATATATATATATATATATATATATATATATATATATATAGAGAGAGAGAGAGAGAGAGAGAGAGAGAGAGAGAGAGAGAGATGAAGAGAGAGGCCATTTATCTGCCGATAATACTTTACGAGTCTCGCTTATAAATAAAGAAGAGGAGGAAAACAAAGATTTCTGAGCGTGAATGTTTCTGGCCAGTGGGATAGAATTGAGACCGTTTGAATATTATTGAATACATCTGGCGTAATACATAATAAGTGTGTAAGTATATACATGAATAAGCTATAAAGTAAAAGTTGCGCGTCATCTTTTCTTTCGTCGCCCCTTTACAATGATCAGTACGGAAATCAGTTGTAAATGTAATAAAAAAAACACACACAAAAAAACGATCATCTCAATGGAATAAATTTCCATGTATTATTCGTCCCTCCCATCAATATGTATATCACACTATATAATTGTGTTTTGACTTTCTTCACTTTCGCATATAATATATATTATACTGAAAAAAATTTCATTTGAATATGCATATACCGCAGTAATATCCATCTTATATACACATATATATATATATATATATATATATATATATATATATATATATATATATCAATCTACTTAGAGCTCGCTCCAAAGAAAAATTTCGCAAACCGTCTATAAATAAAAACCTCTCCAAGTTATATACGTTCCATCTCTTGCTCCATTTTAAAACCCCCCTTCCCACCTTCGTTCCCCGTGATCCGCCCCGATTTCGCGCCCACGATCATCGTCCGTTCCTGGAATTCGTACTTGGCAAAAAAGGCACCCAAAAAATAATAAGAAAGAAAAAAAGAAAACAAATCAATTAGTCCGATCTGCGCCTTCGACTCCGAGCATCTACTTATAATACTGCTTATGGCTTCCCGCCGAGAGCCGATCGAAAGTCGAAACTGTCTGGCATGAGTTGCGCGCGCGCCGGCTGTCCGTCGTTATGGGAGGGGGAGGGGTGGAACCAATTGACCCCCTTTTCTTTTCCAAGTATGTCGGGAGCGAATGAAGAAAGGGAGAGTGTTTTTGTCTCTTTCGCTCTTCTTGTATCTCTGCCTCTCTCGAGGATTTTTAACGTTGGCGAGAGTTTTTTTTTGGCAGGGATACTTTGCGAAAAAAATGTTCGCCTGAGCTAATGTGGAATTAAGAAAGGAATTGGATATTAATATGTATAGCTTCATTGAATATGCGTCATTGATACATCTTATAACTTGTAGACTTCATGTTCAAATGTCAAAAAATATGGATAAATTATGATAAATATCTTCGCTCATAAGTTTTTTATAAACTAATCTGGAAAACAATATATTTTCCCAAAAAGAAAGAAAAATTATTTCTCAACATAATCTACCATGGAACTCGAATTGTGTCCAGTGAGAGATAAAAAATTTTTAACCCTCCGTGGGTAATGCTCACTTCTGCGATACAGTTTGACTTCTCGACTTTGTCCAAAAATTTCTTTTCTTCGAGGGAAAAATGAGAAGAGCAGCTACACGGAATAAAATGTGGAATCTAAGGTGGAAGGATGGAATCCGAAGCGCAACCAACCAGGCGATCAGAGAAAATCCGCCAAGTTCCAAATAACTTATCATCATTATAGAATGCTGTTGAATGATTAGCGAAACTTGAAAATCTCTATTGCCCCGTCGCTCCTCCATTTTTAAATGACCTCGACTAATTTAATAAATTTGCGGATAGACGATCGACATGTTTATAATTCATAGATATCTAATTGCTTGATTTTCAAGACACGCCAATGGCTAAGGAGTAATATATATATATATATATATATATATATATATATATATATATATATATATAGCAAAGAACCAATATGAATATCGCAAAAAGTAATAAAAATATCATTTTTCCGTGTGGCTTATTCGACTAGAAGCTTTGGAAAATCGTATTTTCCATTAAGAATTATTTAAAAGACTCTAAATGAAAGAGTCGAGAAAACTCCTATGGCTGATGAATACCATGCATGAATCTAATTCCTTGCCAATTACCGTAATGGCCTCTTGCGGTTACGGAAGAAGGTTTATCTTATACTGCTAATTTTTTAATCGCCTAGCTATTCTCCCCAGCGACGTTAACCTAAAAATGTCCAACCGCGTCGAGAGAGGGAGAGAGAGAGAGAGAGAGAGAGAGTAATCTTCTCAAAAACTCTCGAAGTTCCCGAGCGTTTCACATACTGCAAAATTCCATACAGCTGCGCGTTTCACTCGTGGTCGAAAATTTCGATTTACGAAAGGATATTTCTTCGAATACTGAACCTCAAGAGTTAGCTTACTCTTAAAAACCAGTGTTCTGTACGACAGTGCTGCTGACACGGTGTCACATAAATAAGGCGTGCATAGTTCGTGTTTAACTATTTGATAGTACACTCTATGGATACGGAGGAGGTCCGTGCACATAATACAGTCTTTCAAATCGAGTCAATTGTCCCATCTCTCTCCCTTCACTTCTAAAGTTAATGGACAAAGAGAGAAATAGAATATTTGCGAACGATGAAATATTTTTTACTCTCTCTTTCTCTCTTTAATAGACCTCCGGCCTGCTTACTTAAACATTTCCCTGGCTATATAAGAGACCTAGGCCACTAATAGATGAAGCAGTCCCACTAGATCTATACCAAACAGCGCCAAGCGGGTAATACGCCGATCCTTTCACGTCTCGTCGACCAACCCACTGAACCTTCTCCCTCTCCACCCTGCTTGTCAGAATGTTTTATTCAATCACCTTCGCGTTGAACCCGTAACCGAGTCTTTGCAATTCAACTTATGCCTCGCGCGATGCACGCTTCATCCTCGCCACCGATTTCGTTTCAAATCTCACTTACCGATTTGTTGCTGTTCTTATCATCCCATTTAAGTAGCCTGAGTTCTTGTTTCACCGAACTTTAAGCCCACAGTTTCATGAAACATCTATCGCGAATAATGCATAAAATAAAACCTACCATCTACACCTTAAGTATCCGTCGACGATTGTCCTTGTTTAGAGCCTCCTCGTTAGCGCGTCCCTGTCTCCCTTCGTGGTCGAGGCGGAAGCACGACGGGCCGGCGAGCGACGCACGGAGAAATGGAAAGTTCCCCTGGCCTGGATGCGTATAATAATGTAATGGGGCGGGCGCGCACGTGCGCAGCGCGCAATCGCGCCGACGGACCTCTCTGCACTTTTATCCCAATCCAATCATAACGCGCGCAATTGGATTCGCGAGCGGGGATGGGATTTTCCTTTTTGTTTTTTTTTTTTTTTTTTTTCGAAAAGCGAGCGTGGACCCGGCACGTGGATGCAACCGAGGCCCGGGGCTCGTTCTATGTACCGGGGAGATGCGAAAAACGTGGCTCTCCCGATCGACGAGAATGAAGAAAGGAAGAAAAAAGGTCGATCGCATCGCGCCGATTTATGAGAGGTTCGGCATTCCTCGTTTCGTAGCTCGTCCCCTACGTAGCTTTTATCCTAAAATGTATCCTCGAACTCTTTCAGTTCGGCGCGGTCCCAATCCGGGCGTCTTAATCTTCGAGGCCGTGCAATTGGTCTTGAGATACCAAGAACGTCAAGCAGCTCGATCGCGGAACGATTTATCTTTGTCTGTCGTCGTAGCTTATCAAATGCCCCATTCTCATTATTAAGGGTATGGAATAATTTTGTACTCTTTTATGAACTTCGTTAAACTAGTATATTTCGGCTTACATTATTATATATGTATATTTTCTTGCTGTCTTTTTATTATTTAGATGAGTTAGTATTATGTTTGTATTTAAATATCTAATATGTTTCTTATCTTTGTTTTCTTTGCCATAATGAATATTATAAGTCGTATTATTACTACTCTTTTTTGCCCTATATTTATATACAAAAATTTCTTATCTCGTATGTAGTATACCAGAAAAAGCCGAACTGGAATAAATCGCAATACGATACCAAGCAATGTCTATTATGGATCCAGTGTCCTTAAACCAACAAATAAATATTTATCGATCGATCTCTCATTCTTTCTATTTCTCTACATATCGCTAACGTGCTGGCTTTTTTCTGTACACACGCCTGCTAATCTTACACAAATCCAATAATGTCTTCAGTAATCCATTTCATTTTAAAATTAATTAATTTTCGACGATACTGATTTCGTCTGATTTTTTTGGAGATAGTTCTACTAATTAGTTTATTTTCTACGAACGTGACAGTAGATGATCGAAAACTTTATGTATATAAATTGAGAGTGTAGAGGGCATTATCAAAAGAAAAACCGAAACAAAGATCATCCAAATAAATTATTCATAGTGAGAGCAGTGTAATATTTATAATCGTTAGTACAGAGGAAGATTTCGATGAAAATCCCACAGAATTTAGAATGAATGAATTAATTTCTTTTTCTCTTGCGCTAGTTATTCCATCAGACTATCAGATCCAAATAGATTATTTCATCATATTTTCTCAGCGGAGGCAAATCTTTAATGCATAATCATCACAACGAGATGCCTCCTGCTTGTGACGTCAGCGAAGCCCTCGCCGCCAAATTAAGAACTTTTGCAAACCCCCGCAGCAGCGTCGACAGCAGCAGAAAATCGCTCGGACTTTATTTCTCGGTTGTTATATATATATAAGCAAAAGTGCAAACAAGCCGCGAGTACGTATATCGTACTCGAACGCTGCAGTGTATTGAAATCGAAAGGGCGTAACGCACGTGAGAGAAGACAATGCTCGTTATGCATTGGGTCTCTCCTCTCTCTCTCTCTCTCTCTCTCTCTATTCTCCCCCTCGTCGCCCTCCCCGTCGCAGACCCTTTCGATTTCAGGGCATGTGCGCAGCGTGCGCGCACAACGTGCTCGCGAAAAGTTAGCGAAGGCTCCGTCATACACAGCCCCGGGGCAGCCTGGCGAGACCGTGGCGTTATTCATCCCCGATGCAGTCGGGGGGGGGGGGGCGTGTCGGGAAGAGAAGGCAAGGCTAGTGCCGGTCGGTCAAGAGATGTACACTTATGTACATCGTGGTTTTTCTATACAAAAGGAGAAAATCAAGGAAATTCTTCGTTCTTTCGTAAAGAGTGTACTCAACGAGCGTCTATTAGCGTGTGAGCTTTAGAACTGCTTTTGAACGGTCCTCTATTGAATTCAATTAAATTTATATATTAGGATGATGAAATATATATAATATGTGTGTGTGTTCCAGACAATCGCGCTTGTCAGTATTGAGGGAGAGTATCTATTTACGTCTTTTTATATAGTAGCCCCGAAAGTGAGCGTCTGCATTGAGTGGGTACACAGTTGCAATAGCACCGCGGGAGAGACGTGTGTGTGTGCGTGCGTGTGTAATATAATTATAATATAATATCCGCATATCCAATGATAAGAAAATATTCACAATGCGTAAAACAAAAGTTCAAGCACGCATTGTGTAAATAAGATGATATTGATGACGAACGGTGAATGGGATGCAAGTGTATAAATGTGTGGGTTATACATTCGTACTTCATTATATTTAGTGTGTAATAAACGTAATATTGCCACGATTCCACTGAGTTAATAATGCAAATGATAATGCTAACTATATATTCTGCATTATTAGCAAGTGTAAATTGAACACAACTTATAATGCATATATAAGCATATAATAATACTTTCATTTTTTATGTGAGAAATTGTCGAGAAAAGCAAAAGAAGATATACAAATAGTATGTATGTATATCAATTGATGTATATATGATCCTATATGTTGTATATATATATTTGACGATAACCTCAGTTTCAATTTATATTCAGTTCATATAATTTTTTGATGTAAGATCATCGTTCATCGGACAAAACCGATCCACATTAAATACATCATCGCTGTGCATCTATAGACATGTATATACAAATATACCAGTGCAGATACATCAAGGAAGAGCCGCTTATTAAACTCTCCGTCCACCCGCTGCCCTGGCGCCCGCCCCACGTGTTTTTTGCGTCTGCAAAGCGTCCATCTCTGACATATATAAATATATATATATATATATATATATATATATATATATATATATATATATATATACTTATTTTCTATACGAGAGCCGTAGGGCACCAATGTGTATTCATAAGCGCGCGCCCAGCTAAAAACTGTGTGTGCCTGCGCGTGTGTATATAGATGTGCAATGCGCGTATAGAAGATCGCGACCGATGCAGCAGCGATCGTGAATAAACGTCTGAATACGCGAGGAGAAGCTCGCGCGCCTTCAGATGTTGGATTAGAGCGCAGTTCTTGAACAATGTTGAAGTAAGCGCCGGGGGAGGGGTGGAGTCGGGGGGGGGGCGCCGGATTCTACGGTCCATCCGATGATTTTTCTTTTTGTCTTTTTGTTGTTTTTTTTTTTTTCATCGTGAATAGAGGATGTAATTTCGCGGCTCGCTCCCACCGCCCCCTCGCGCTGATGTGTGTATTTTGCGTGCGTGCTTGGATGCGCGCTATAAGGTGTACGTTACGCTCGCTGGCGAACTGTGTATTTATGCGCGTGTACGAGGTGAGTTTCCAATTGGAAGTCTACGTAAAAATAATTTGCGGGGTCGTTAAAAGAAAATCATACATAATTTTGATACATATATATATATATATATATATATATATATATATATATATATACATATTTAATATTACGAATACGCGAATCTGAAATGATCTTGTACGGGAAGGAAGTTATTTATAATTTTCATCGCAAAATCGTGTGCATATATTGGTTGCAAAATCGTGCGTATGTATTGGTTGCTGGCTTGCAGGAAATAAACTAAGTAGAAACTGGTGGGTTTTGGTTAGACGTACCAATGGATTTTCTATTAGGTTCTATTTCTATGTATTAATGATAACAGAAATTCTACATTTTTTGTCAAGTTTAACAAAAAATATTATTCACTCCTATTTTTAATCATGAATAAAACAAAAATAGGACGGTATAGAGAACCGACCCTGCTAAATATAATTTACAATATTTTACATATATTGACAGTGTATATTAAAACTGATTCATTTTTCAATTCTTTTGCTACTTCCGATCTATAAAATTCCTAGATTAATTAACTGTTGCGATAGTACGTATACGATGGAAAATCAGAGAAGAAAGAAAAAAATACGATTTCAAAAATTCAACGGTCTACCTTCTTGATAGTTCAACCCTTCCTAGCTAGCAGCTGCTATATATATATATATATAATAAAACGGATCTAACGACCTTCTCCCGGCACTATCAAAGCACAGAGATCATCGATGCCCTTACTATATTCCCCTCCACCCCTCTGCGATCAATGCGCCGCAATTATGCAATTTTCTCGTTATTCGTCTCGGCTTCGCATCCGGTATGAAATCGCGACGTGGCGAGGGGGGTAAAGAGGCGTGTACACGCTATATATATATATATATATATATATATATATATATATATATATATATACAACAGGAATCAAACTTTATTGCCGCGGTTTCGTTCGATGCCGCCCGCGAACAATGCGTAATTCGCCCGGGCGGGTGCTCTTGATTTCGCGCGCGCGCACGGGCGACGTCGAGCCGGTTAATAACAATGCGCGCCGATAATTACACGGCCACTGGCGCGCACATTGTGCACGGTATCGAGTCGGCTGCGTGGGGGGGTGGGGGCCGGGTGCGCTTCCTCTTGATGCACGAGGGCCAGGGCGGCGAGCCATATATATATATATATATATATATATATATATATATGTAGTTGTGTGTGTGTGTGTGTGTGTGTGTGTGTGTGTGTGTGTGTGTGCGTGTATAAATTCTTTTTTGAATTTCAACGACGCTGGTTTTTGTCGATCGACGCGCAGGGTGCACGTTAAATCGAGCGTTCGACTGAGAGGGGTGAGGTCATTTCTTTTGTCGGTCTACGTATATAATAATGATTGCTCAATTACTTTGAAATTTTGGCGTTGCTCGTGTATAAGTGAGCCCTTTTACATTGACGCGTAAAAAAAGTCTGGAAGCGATTAAACTTTCACCACGTGGAGACGTTTATTGTTATGATACGTTAATTAGAAGCAGTGAACGAGTGTATAACTGAAGAATTAAGATTGAAGTAATAAAGGACCATGCAAGAAATTGTCCTTTCTATTTAGATTTGAATTTTTTATCATAAATTCAAAAAGACCTACTTGGTCTCTGTATAAAAATAAAAATAATTTAGTCAATATTCATTATTTATCAGTGAATAATTATAGATAGAAGTAAATTAGTGCCCGTCTATACCAATGTAAAGAAAATAATCATTGCATCACTGCCTTTAAAATATCAATAAAATATCATTGTTTCCGATTCGATCGATAGATGATTTTGCGCGTTCAACAAAATAAATCCAACTATTTATAATACATTGTTATTAGAATTTTATATAATATTAATAACGATGTTAGTAGCCCTTAACCCAAATAAATTTTTGTCACCTGCCGGAGATTATCGTAATTGAAAGATTTGATTTTCGCGATTCTATTGAATATAACGCTAAAAGTTTGTTATAGAAAAATGTTCGTCGCTTCTTATTGTTTCAAAACAAAAATGAAAATTTTCACTGCTAAATTAACAAAAAATTTTTAACTGTTAACTAGATATGATTGCGATTTACACTGGCTTGGCTGTGTAATACTTACTCATTTATCAGTGAATATTTCATTGTTTTATAACAAGGGGTCGATTTTAACTGATTCAAATTTAGGGAGTACCCAGGAAATTTTACCCTCAAATTAATCATTCATTTTCATATTACGGTTCTTTCTTCGAACTATTTTTTTGTTTGAATTACGTTTTGCCAATTACTCTCCTCCAAACGACAAATCATTGCTACACCTCACATTTACCATCCCTGCTACGTTTACTGATATAATGAAAATCCTGCTCGCACGTATAAATATACATCAATTGACGCCGCGACGCAACTTAACAACTGACCAGTTGAAATATCCCTCGGCATTGCGAATATTCTCGTGTACAGCCGCGCTCGTTTGCAAAAGCTCCCCTCGCCCGTACTTCCAACGATAGCCCGGCGAAATCTTCGGCGCCCGCCTGCGTAAAGCATTCCGCGGTGCCAACTGTCATCGTGAAAAAAAGGAAGCGCATAATATATAGTCCGCGTAAACTTTGCCGCGCGCACCGATCACGATCGCCCGCGAATCGAAGGGGGGGGGCGCGCACACACACACACACACACACGTGTGCACACCCGTGCATAGATGATACGTACGTATAGTTGGCGGGCGCTCACCCGATGCCACTCGTGGCGCCCTCCTGCAGCCGCTGCGATTCCCAGAAGAGGCGCCTGCATAAATCAAGCATACATATGCGTGGATGAAATTAGCAGCGCCTTCGCGTGCGCGGGCGCGCGCGCGTGAGAGAGAGAGAGGGAGGGATAGAGGCAGGGAGGTCGGGAGGAATATAAATAAAGGATCGCGGAGGTGCGAGCGTGACTGCGAACGCTCGTCGGGCTCGATAAACGACTTTTTGCTTTTGTCGCTGTTGTCAAGGCGTTTCGCGCGAAACACCTCTTTTATAATAATCGTAAGACCGTGGCCGGCTCGCACCGGTCCGATTCCGAATTCGCTTTGAACGCAACAAATTTGAATCCGCTGGCGTATGGGCGCGCACAAACGCACACGCATATATATATATATATAGCCTACTGGAATATATTTATTTAAAACTTGTTAAAAAATTCTGGATTTATAGGTTCTAATATTTGTCGTGATGGAAAAACATTGTTGAACTTTTCTAGAGCTTTGCTAAGCATATTTATCAATAAATTGGGACGCTTATTAACATTGGATAACGTGGGATATAATATGAAAAAGCGTTAAAGACATCGAAGTTCGCCGGAATTTTGACAATTCTTGCAACATTTGGGAAAATCTGGACATTAGTTTAAACGGCGCCTGACAATGTACGCCCAAAGATCGTCTTCACAATTGATAGAGAGAAAACCAATCAGTACTTTCCAATAGTCAGATATTGCCATTCGTTGACTTTGCGAATCATTGCCAGATTCGTCAAATTTTTCCGGACTTGTAGCAACAAACTGTTGCTACAAGCACTGCCCTCGACATTTCCATACTTTTATTAATACAGACCAATTTGAAACGAGAGATGCATTTTGGCAAAAGTTCATAAAGCTCGCCAATGTGCGGTGATAAAATAGTACATAGAAATTCATTTTCATCGCGGAAGAGGCAATTTACTGAAAATTTGCGAAACAAAACTATAGCTTCAAGCTCTTAGAATGGCGGTGCGGGGGAGGGGGTGAAAATTCGTTCAACCGTCGCAGCAACTCTTGCCGATGTAGAATATGTACAATGGCCAATGCATTGTATCTTTTGTATATGGCACGATTTTACATATACAAGTACGTTTCGCTAGGACCGCGCCAAGTATTATATCGAAGAGCCGCGCAAATATAATCGCGCGAGTTAATTAGTCTGTGCTCGGGCCAATTACCAATACTGCGTAATATCGCGTGTATGTACACACACACACACACACACACGCGCGCGCGTTATTTACGCGCGCGTATGCGCGAAAACATAAGAAAATATATACCAGTGACGCAACTCCCCGGCATTATTATTGATTACTTCTCGAAGAAACCAATCACGGCACTTTTTTGCGGGTTCGTTGTGTGTGTTTGTTTGCATACACTGGGGGATTTATCGACGAAGCGCACGGTATGCAAACTAACAGCACTATTATTATTATTATTATTATTATTATTATTATTATTATTATTATTATTATTATTATATTATTATTATTATTATTATTATTATTATATAGCTTCGAAGAATTTTAACGTCTTAATTGCAAAGTCTCGCTTTTTTTCTGTTCTGTTTTATCGCGCTACGAGCAGTACAGATAGTCGGTACGCGTGATCCGAGCCGCGTCTCTCGCAAACGGAGGAAAAGAGCTGCATGTAATGAGTGTTTTTTTTTATTTACTTTTGACGATATCAACCTGTTATATATATATATATATATATATATATATATATATATATATATGTGTGTGTGTATAAATGTCTGCGGGATTATATAGGTCATCCGAAAAAGCTTCATCGTAGTCGTATAAACGGGGATTCTCGAAGAATGAATTACTCGGCTCGGGGAACCAATCGGACAGATGTATGAAAGAGTGAGCCTGTAAGAGCAAAGCAACGTGAACAAAATGATCGCCGTATGCGTTCAAATGTATTCTTGCGAGTTTAAAAAAAAAAAGAGTTAAACTCCTTGTTGGAATAGTTGGCATATATATATATATATATATGCTAATAATTTAAACACAAAAAAGTAAAAGTTGTTGCGCGTGCATATCTTAGAAGAAAAAAAAGCGACAAAATATTTCAGTAAATTAACTTTTAATAATTAAAAGCGTTTAGCAAAGGCAAGAATGTCAACTATAATGACGACGCGATAAAACTTTATAGCTTACCGCCACCCCCCCCCTTCATTTCCCATTTCACAGTTCGCCGTACGCTAATAAGCTAAGTTCGAAATTACGTGTTTATAATCCAGGATTTCCTCCCATTTTCCACCTGCGCCCTCGTACTCTCGCCTCCGTTAACTCTCCCCGCCTCGTACCCGACGTAATAATGCATTATACGAGTTTATAATTGCCATTGTGTTTGTCCTTTTTTTTGTCCGCCTTCTTCCGTCGCGCTATATTGCCACTCGAGCCGTCGATTTACCGTCGGCTTACTTCTAGCGATGGACCGATCGGCCGATACATAACCGGCTTGCAACGCTGCTGAAACAAATCTGCGGCGCTTCGGACGATTTTAGGCCCAAATCGTTCCTCGGGACGCGTTGCTTTGTACTGTTATAATTATTGCCACCGCGGTAATGACGGGATGTGTAATTTAACGAACTTTGACGAGGATGAACTAAATCATTTGTCAAAATGTAAAATTGCGCTATAAACGAGAATTTTCATTTAATTTGATTGTACGAAGTTGGAGCGGGGATAATTTTTCCAAATGGATTTTTCCCGAGAATAAAATATCGACAGAAAATTTGCTGAAAAATATATTTTTTTTTTAATATTAATTAACTTTGCGAGTTGAAATAATTTCAAAAATATAAGTCATTATTTTTATAGTATAAGTTGGGCATATGTATTTTTAGGAATTCCGCTTATTTCCATACCGAACTTGCTATGGCATAGTTCCTATCCAATTTGAAAGTCTAACAAGATCGGAAAATAAAGGCAATTAAAAATATAAAAAAAAAAATGCAAATTGCCTTGTGTCGAAAAATTCTCTCCCGCAAATTCTTTGATTATATGAACTACTGTAAAGAAAATTTCTGTTAGGAACGCCAGTGCATTATTTTTATCATATTTGATTTATCGTATTAATAATTAATTATCGACTTCCGGTCGATACATACTCCTTGCTCAGTGTCTTATCACTCGGTTGACAATCGCTATATATTATTTATCGATATTCACAATGCAGATAGTCGCACTCGATCATGTTACTTACATATCCGCGATGCAACAATCTCGATCTGCCGCTCGTTCTTCTCCTGTGCACACACACACACACACACACACACACACACATCCGGTTCTTTCTGAGAATGATATTTAATTTTTTAAATTAAACGTATAGTATAATAATTTAATTGTAAGTAAATAGGAAAAAAGTTTGAACACGTTTCAACCGTATATATAACATTCTCTCTTCTGTCGCTGTAAGTTCTTGAGTTAATTTGTATGAATGTTTTGAAAATCGGGCGAGTTAGTTGGAGGAAAAGGTCGTATAAGCGCCATTTCAATTATAATAAGGAAAGACTGTTTGACGATTCGCATTTTAAGTCGTGATTTTATCATCAATACAGCGTTCACAGAATTTAATATTTTTGATATATTAAAAAAAAAAAAAATTATTTAAAATGCAGCCAAGGAAAAAATGAAGAATGTCGTTTAAGCGATTATAATTATTAATACAAAGCGATCTTTAAGCGATTAAGCGATTATGATTATTAATACAAAGCGTCTTTTTTTCGTAACTCGCTTAAAACCACATCCATTTCATTATTTTACGCGTGCCGTAATATGAAATTAACAAACGTTTTTTTCCCCCACCTATATCCTTTTTTACCGTTTTAAATCTACTTTTTTTAATACACTTTCATGCTCTTTTACAATTCAAATATCGGAGTCCGGCGCGAAACGTTTCCCTTTTATTATTCCCCGCGAAAATCGAGGCCGTATACTATTAAAAGTTTATTTACAACCAATGCCATTCTTTATCGATCGTATCGGCCAACTACAAAATATATCTCGCCCTGTTACGTCTTATCGAGAATTAAATTTACTTGTAAAATATTATCCTCTAATATAATCGTGAATATATATATATATATATATATATATATATATATATATATATATATATATATAAACAATATATGTCCAAAAAATTTAAATGAGGTATTTAATGAAACTGTAATATATGGTAATTAACTCTTTGCAGTGTCGATATCTCAGGGTAACATCGTATGTGGGTGTGTGTATGTGTGTGTGTGTCTGCGTGTCCAGGCTTAAATACTGCAATAATACTAACGGTTATCTCTGTCTTTTTTCTTTTTTTTTTGGTTTAACGAACAGGATTAGAACTCAGATTTTGATGGATAACGATTACAGCTGATTTTAAGATTTTAAGTCTGCAGCATAATAATGCCGATTTAGGAACTTTATATCGTTATGGGGAATTACATTAAGACGTTAAATTACTACCGTCCTAGTTAAACGATCGGAAGCATTGGTAAAAATACGGCTTTATAAGAGCATGATAAGATAAAATGGATCATTGAAAATTCTCAACGGACCCAGCATGTTCACTTAAACTCAAGCATTGCATTTTAATTATCATATTAACACAGGTCCCGATGTCGTATGGACGTGTCTTATTGAATCATAAGTACTTGTAAAGTTAAAGTCGAAACTTGATTTTTTTAATTCATCCATATAAGCAAATTATAGATATATATATACAACTTGACTTATATACATATCCCACCGCAGATTATGAACATCCGTATTCAGATGAAAATTACCAGAACGCCGTCTATCGAGCTGCATAATGACTTCACTGGTTTCTACTTCTAATTTGTTTTTGTCTTTGTTGTTCATAAGTACATATTGGAGTTTAATATACTCGTAGATTGAAACAGTAAAATTTGAAAGATACTATCGGAATTTCAAATCACAATCAATACGAGAAATTGCAAATTCAAACACATTAATATATTTTGGTATGTAGCGCTCATTGACATTCTGGTGAAATTATCCTTTCGAATCATTCGCATAAAGACAAGCAAGCACCTAATACTCTCGACACGGCTGTACCATTTAGCGTATACTCTTTCACTTTATTCCATCTTCAGCTTCCCGCCGTTGTATCTATTTCTGCGTGTTAGTAAACGAACGAAGTCTAAAGACTTGACACTTTTATTATCAATGAATTATAAAATGTCCATGCAGTTTTGTTAGCGGAAAAGAAAACAAGGCAGCCTCAACATGTCGCCTACTAGAGTTTTCGAAGAAAAGATCCCGAAAACGATTCGAATCGTTAATTATGCCCAACTCTACAATATATAAGCGTAATCTAAATTAGACCGTAATGAATTAGCTGGAAGAAAAAAGTTTCGAAAGCGATTAAATCGTCGAACACGATCAGCTGCTTCTCTCACAGTCCCCAATTAAACAATAAATATATATGTGTGTGTGTGTGTGTGTGTGTGTAAACCGGGGGCGATGGCCGCGGCACGTGGTGCGCACGCGCATTCCGCTCGCTCGGGATAGCGCGGCAAGGATATCGCGCTCGTCGCCGTCGTCCCGAAGGGTGAGGCCGACGACGCCGAAGCAGCGCCGTGTATAAATAAAGACGCGCTCCGTCTCTACGCCGTCGAGTTTAATGGGGAGGAGGGGCGGAAAAAAGCTCGGTCACTGGGCGACCCGCTGTCCCGCTCGTTGGCGAATGTTTATATATATATATATATATATATATATATATATATATATATATATTATGTATTCTTACCTCGACCATAGGGACGTTCCTTTTTGCTTCGGATGGCTGCCGTCCCGCTTTTTATCATGAAGATTAATGTTTATAGTGGAGGAAAATGGTCTCGTTGATTGTCTATATATATATATATATATATATATATATATATATATATATATATATATATAGTCGTATATTGTCTTTTCACGATTATAATAAAGACGAGGCTGAAGATATAAAATAAACTGGATCTCGTTTACAAAGATTAATATTGGGATAGATATATTTAGAATTTTATATTAAGAATTAACAAAATGTTAATTTATTCTAATAATAATATTTAGAATTACAAAAATGTTCAATTATGCGATTTCTTTCGGTTCTAATCGAAGTAACTTTAGGAATTGTTAGTTTAAACGTATTTTTAAACTTCGTTTTTTAAGATTGTTTCTAAGTATCATCATATAATCATTTATAAGTACTCGAACTAATGAATTCATGAGATAAATTATAAAAATTTTAGGATTGCGTACGAGGTGATCTTCAGTATTGGCTTCTCCACTTTTTGGAATGAAGTTTCTCTCTTCAATAGACTCAAGTGGATCATAATATATTACATACATTGTTTAGATATTATTCTTCGACACTGAAATCTACTCCGAAATAACTGTAATAATCAAAAATTCAACTATAGAAAAAGGTTTAGATTATCGATCACTGCAACAAAAGTTGATCCAGAAAAAATTTTCGGACAATTCGATCCGTTCGGTTCATGATTTTCTTCTCGTTACCAATTTAAAATAGTCGGTGTTTTGAACATCTATTTTACGCGTTTCTACCACAAGCGTGTCAAATTATGATGTTTTCAACATCTGTAATTCAGTCTGTTGAGTTTATCAGGTTTATCAGGCTGATCTTTTCAGTTTACTAGGTAGAAGAAGATCGTCCTACAAAGTCGGTAACATCCGATACTGCATCATTTATACAATGGTGCAGCAATTAAAGGAAATTCATCAAATTCTATATATCTTCCGACAATGTACATCGACCGTTCGCTAAAACAATTTCTTTGGACTCGTGCATGTGAGTATTTCCATATCGGAAGATAATTATTTAAAGTCCAGTTCGTATAAATCGAAAGAATTATGTGACCTCTGGAAAGTAAAAGATAAATTTAGATTTTTTTTATATGACCAGTTATAAGTGCGAGGTTTGGAAGCGAGTGTCATTGCGAATTACGCGAATTTATCGTGCATATAATACTTTCAAAAAATCTTATTATCGTAAAAAATCAAACCATATACGGTGGATTGAAAATGTTGAAAGAAAATTCGTTTATATTCATTCTCACGTAAAGTCAGAATTTACAGAAAAACATAGTATATATTACAAATCTGACATTTTATACAACTGCTCCTTGACTATGTGATCCGTGATTTTCCTGCATACGAATCTAATATCTCTTCCAAACGAAATTTTCCACCCTAGTTGAAAACTCCGCGAATATATTACATCGATTCGACCTCCCATATCTCCGTCCGCCCGCCCACGCGTATATATATATATATATATATATATATATATATATATATTAAGAAGCTTGGCGGCCCTGATTGCGCGCCGAACGCGACTATACATACAATGCGCGAGCGCACGCGATGCGGCTACTTATGCAATCCTCTGTATTTTTGGGGTCAGCGAATTGCGGCGGCGCCTCCTCTCCCTCACGTGATGATTTACGGCAGTGATGGATTTAAAATGCGGTTGTGGTCTCTCTCTCTCTCACTCACTATATGTGTATATATATATATATATATATGCACGCTTCCTACTGCTTGTTCCGTTCGGTATGTCATCTGCTAAGGTTTCTATACGACATACATATATATTTGTATAGGGCTATGCGTGTGTAGAAGCTGATATAGCCTCGGTGCTATTTTTCCTGTGTTTGGACGTTGATTAATTAGGTCAGGTCGTTTAGCCAATCCATTAGGCTCTTTTACAACGAGGTTTATTACAATTTGAGTTAATAGACTTTTTTTGCCAGCTGGTCAATATTATACAGTGCAGGAATTAATGAGCATTTAAGAGCCTTGTCGGGCGAGGTCGCCAAAAATATCACGATTTTCGCAAGTATATATATATACGATGGAAGCATTGCAAGAAGGAAGCTTAGCGGCGCGCGTCGGCATCGCGGCCCCGGCCACTTGGAAACGACTAAGGCACGCACGCAACAGCGACGTGCGGGGGCATCAGTTGAGTTATTAAACACGGAAGAAACGCATGCGAGGTATATACCGAGGGATATATAATTATTATTCATCGTGCAATCGGCTTAATTGCTATTATCAGACCTATTGAATTAGGTCGAGCGCGCGGTCAATGCGCGCGGCGGTCTGACACAGATATATATATATATATATATATATATATATATATATATATATATATATATATATATTATTCTCAGAATGAATGAAAGAGTATAACAATAAATGTATAACTTTTAACTTTTAAGTTTTTATGAATCACTGTTATCAATCTAATATATATATATATATATATATATATATATATATATATATATATATACATATATACATAGCTACATAAATGTATATACATACATATGTACGACCTCCGAGTTCATACTCGGCTGATTGACACAAGCACCACTGTAATAATTTACATGTGCTTTGTTTACGAACACATCGTAGACCTCCGTCGCTGATTAGCACCTTTTAAGCATAAATAGATCGACGTTAAATAATATAAAAAAAATACATATATATATATATATATATATATATATATATATACATATATACTTTTTTATAATACTATGAATTTATATTAATAGTATGTGTTTTTTTCTGTTTCAGGTGAGTTACCATAGATCTGTGAATTTGAGTCTTTATTGTTCTTTCGTGAGTATATATATATATTAATAAAGAATTTTTGAAATATAACAAAAGTGGAATTTTGTAACAGAAGGAAAGTTCTATCTTCGAGCAAAAATGGATAGGTTAAAAATCACATTCCTCAATTACAAAGAATGCACCCGATTATATATATATATATATATATATATATATATATATATATATATATATATATATATAAGAATTCGCGTCCCTCTCTTGCGACGCAACGTTTAACGTTCCTTTTTGCAATTTCCGAAGGACAAACCCCTGAGCAAAGTATTCCCATATACACATTCCAATATTGAAAATGCATCGTCTCGAAAACGACCGACAAAAGCCGAAGCACGGGGCACTTTTTGCTATCTCCCCTCTATTCCCTGTTTATCCGTCCGTGAGAAGGAGTCGGGAAGAGAGTAAAAGAGAGAGCGAGAGAGAGAGAGGGAGGGAGAGAGAGGAGGAGGAGGAGGAGTAGGAGAGAGAAAAGCACAAGACTCTCTGACGTACATGGGCAGATCGACGTTCCTGAGCAGCGCGGGTCGTCCGGTTTTCGCGAACTCCCCTGCCCGCGATGCCCGGCGCCATCGGACTCTCGGGAGCCAGCTCCCGCGACAGCGGCTTTTCTTCATTATGCAACGGGATGGATTTCCCGGAAAAGAGGTGGGGACCGCCGGCGCCGCGGGAGCTGACGCGAGGTCCGCGACGCGCGATTTATCGCGCGACTCGACCCGACGAGTGCCGTCGGCCGTGATCCTCAGAGACAGCCGCGGCCGGGGCGCTTACTAATTAACAGCCGAGCTGCTGACGTCGGGGGGGGGGGGTAACGCTCGAGTAATCGGCCCGATATGCGAAATGGAATAATTGCACGGATGTTGGGGGAACAGCGAATTTATTTGTTTTGAGCGAAAGATAGAGAGAGAGAGAGAGAGAGAGAGAGAGAGAGAGAGAGAGAGAGATGACGTGAGCAGCGAAAACGAAGTAGGTTTTCAGGGGCGAATTCGATGGGTTACGTGTTTCAATAATCGTATTCGAAAGTTGCTTTTTTTTATATGTTATTTAACATCGCTCTATTTTTGCTTCCAAATACCGGTGCTAATCAGCGACAGAGGTCTACGATGTGTTTGTAAACAAAGCACATGTAAATTATTACAGCGGTACCTGTCTCAATCGTCTGAGACCGGGATTTGAACTCGGATCACCGAGTTACTAGTCCTTCGCTCTAGCGATCGAGCCATCGTAGGCCTCTGTATTCGAAAGTATTTGTCACTTTACACACACACACACACACACACACACACACACACACACACACACACACACACACACACACACACACACACACACACACACACACACACACACACACACACACACACACACACACACACACACACACACACACACACACACACTATATATATATAATGTCGAAACATGATTTTTCCCCCGCTTGGACAGACGTAAATTTACTACTCGGCTAATTCAACTCGTTTCGATTAGAGTTTTTCAAAGAGAATTGAATAAACCACGGCAGTGCGTACATAATTTAGTCCGACGCGGCATAGTTTCGGTATTCACTTTTCTTCTGATTGGATAACGTCTGCATAATGACTAGTTATTTTGTATGTTAAGATGATGATATGGAGGAAGATTGAAATGTCGGTATATAAAGATATGGGAGGGGAATGAGAGAGAGAGAGAGAGAGAGAGAGAGAGAGAAGAGAGGAGGAGAAGCGACATAAAGTTGAAGATTCAGATTCCGTTTTCATTTATTTATGTGCTAACGTCCGTAATAGTGCACATCATATTCTGCACATTAATACAATATAAAATAAAATATTTCGTATCAGTAATGTAAGGAAAAGATGGAAAATATCTAAGCACTATCGTATAAATAGTTAAGTAAGATATAAGTGAAAAGAAAATTAAATGTGTAATTAAATACTTAGATACAAAATTAAATCTAAATAATACAAATGAATGCAGAAATTCAGCACTGTCATTTTTTTGAAGGTACAGCATTGGCAGTACAAATTTCTAATATCTTGATGCACAAGGACGGGTGTACATATACGCGAAAACCAATTCAATATTCCTGTAAGATTGTAAGATTGCAAGTGGCCTTATAAGTGTAAGAAGAGTTTTTGATATGTCCGTTGTCCCTGCAATAAAAGACAACTAGTAAAACTGATTGGGAGGAAATGAAATTTTAAAATTATTCGTAGGTTTCCTTCGAGAAAAGATAATTGGTTGCAAATATTTCTAGACTGTTATAGATATAAATTTTATAAATTTCTCGATACGTGAAAATTTCATTGGGGCAAATTATTGTAACAATTGCTTCTCTCATTATCGCAAATAATAGCCTGGCATGAGATATAAACGAACGTATGGAAAGCCTTTGACTTTGATCCAAGGGAGAACGGTGGCCGACGCGCTTTGTTACAAACAAGAATGAGAACGTTGATTGCGAGACTATCGTTTCCATTAATACATAGCAGCTTATCGACTTTAACAGTGTTAATTTATTAACAGCGTTATTCTCGGAATCTCACGTATCTCGCCAGACGTTTGGATGGTCGATAGCAATTCTTTAAGTTGAAATCGACGTCTAATGTTGTTATAATCTTGGTTCAATCATGAAATTCCTCCTTCTTATCTGGGTTATTTTCGTTTTTTTTTTGTTGCTCTTAAGATAACACGGTATTTTTTTTAATTGACGATGTTCAAAATATCAAATAATGAGTCCTATTACCGACCGACATCTCTTCCATTCAATTATTTTCAGTGGGTTCTGAAAATGATTGTCCACGATGCATTTCAGGAGCTTTTTATCAACACCCGAAGCCTTGATCGTATACGAACCGATTTCGAACTACGCGCTGTACTCGGGTCTGCTCGCCTTCGTAAATGTTATAATGATCCTCCTATTGAAACTCAGCTCCCGCTTTGTGTTAAGCAGACACTGATAAACACATTTATTTCCATATTTATGAGATGCTCCATCATGGATCGCTACAAATTCATACTTACCCTCTCAAGAAATCTGATCCGGGACCATTGCTTTAGTGAATCTATGAAAATGCTATCAAAGATATCCTCAATCCTTTCAGCATGCGTTCATTATTCCATAATGGATGAGCTGCTAGGTCGACGTTAAGATATTGCTAGGGAAGGGGGATATCAGTGCCATTCTCATCGGGCCGACCCAACAGTGGCGAAGTGGTAAAACTGCCTCGCGTACATTAATCGTGGGCACACTCAAGCCGTACAATGTTCGGTGCATCGCACTGATTATTACATCTGCGCACTGGGAAACATCTGAAGGTCAGCTCAGTATTGATCTGGAAAATTCTCTATCTTGAAAAAGATATTCGTTTGTCTGTTTTTTGATACTCGTACCGATCTCGATGCTGCACTGAACTGGCCGTCATCCTGAGAATTCCAAGTGCGAGTCGGTCGACGAAAAAATTTAACCGACCATGAGATACTCCAGACGGTTGACAGCCCTTTTTTCCCCGGAAATACATCGTCGATGTATACATAGACTTTTTCGCGTAAGTATCCGCGCTGGTGCTTTCCTATTTCCTCATCTGCAGCATTGCTCCCTGCCATGTTTATATGGATTCGTCACTTTGAAAATGTGAAATGGACTATGGATTTTCACTGAAATCTCGAGTGTATTATGTAAAGGCTCTTGGACGTGTGCGACTCCCCCTCCCCTCTATTTAGGAAATCTCTGGGTTGATCAGGTGATACTATTTCACGGTATTCTCGGTATATCGTATGAGCTCGTGGCATGTTTTACTCAATCGACCTACATACATTTATCAATACGTGCTTATTTGTTCCTCGTATTTTTATTTCGCGAGACGTAACTTTCAAGATTTTCCGCGAGCTTGTTTTGATGAACTGCCTTATTTCGATTTTATCTAAATACAGTATATTGCTCGATTTTACAGTTGACTAATAAATCACTTTGCTGGATTCCGATTACGGGAAGCTAATATAATTGCTAAATGTAGCACTCAGTTGCTTTTTCATTATTATCCTATTTTATGTATATTCAACGTACCTTTCATTTTGTTTTATTATATATATATATCTTTTAATCGTCAAACAGCCTCTTTCATTTTTGCTCTGTCTATGCACGATTTATGCAAGTTGACCGGTTCTTGGAATCGACTGCGGCATTGCGATATTTGCGGCGATCTCTTATGCTTTTCATATGCTCATCTCCGTCTCTGTTTCCTATTCTTTCTTGCTCTCGCCCCCCTCTCTATCTCTCTCTCTCTCTCTCTCTCTCTCTCTCTCTCTGCCTCGTTGCTCGCATGAACGATAACGAATTCGTCAAGCCTCGGCAGCATGTGAACATTTATATATATCAAAGAAGCTTTGCGAATTTTTATCGCTTATTATTGAAACCTCCCGCAGACGCGAGCACGCGGCTTTCTGTTTATTTATTCTTTTCTTTTTCTTCTTCGACTTCTTCTTCTCGACGGATTCATCGCAAATTTTTTTGCTTCAACGCTCTTCGAAGATTTCCATTGCCAAGTGTAAACAGCAGTGCTTTGTTTTTATTTGTTTTTTCTTTTATATATGATCGTCGCCATGTTTACTATGTCAGGCTTTAATTGAGCGGGTGATTTATGGGAGGGTGAGAGGAAAAAAATTTGCGAATCGTCGCAAGCTCATTAAATCCTCTCCGGAGAGTCGCGAGCGACTTTTCTCGGTATCAAATATAATAAGTTTACTTTCTAATAATGGCGCGCGATAAAAATACCGGCAGTTGTAAATCATTATTTATCGAATCGTTAATTAATTATCGTGCTCGATTCTCAATTGATAATTCAATGGATTCTCCATGTTGGCGCGTTGGCGCGCTAACACACATTGGGTTGGAAAATTTATTAAAATTTGAAGACTTTTGTGGGAATGTACATATATATATGTGTGTGTGTGTGTATTATAATGGGATACGCGTGTACATTTTATTAACTATTACGACGCTAAAAACCGTCAATAACCGCGGACGTCCATCGCGGAACGTCCCGTTCCATGTCGGTTTCGCGCCTTCCTTTTTCACCGAGCACGCGCCTATGCGCGTTTAGTTGTAAATTAAACTTTAACGATTATCGCCCCCCCCTCTCTCTCTCTCTCCTCTCACCGTGGCGATTCGAGCTCCGCCTCGTGCCAGGCTCTCGCGCAATAATGGACAATCGTTATTTTCCGAGTAACATCAATCACAGGACAATTCGCGCGCGCGCGCCTCGCTGCCAATAATTTTTCCATTAATAACGCCGAGAGTTACGAAAGTATATGTATATATATATATATATATATATATATATATATATATATACATACACATGTGTGTATACATACGCGAACTTTCCGCCGGACCGCGCGTTCTGCGTCGATTATTATATTATATTCTCGGAATACGTACGCGCGCGACTCGCGGACTTTCGTAAACGGAGCGCGACGCGCGCCAATGGCAAATCGTACTCGCGCGCCCCTTTCACGGGAAGACGTTAATCTTGGCGCGACTTCCCATCGATCAGCAGTCGCGCCCGGTGCGTTTGCATCATTCGAATCGGGATTATTTGCCGCTCGTTCGTTCAGCGAGAGTGTCACCATCGGGTGCGAATGTAAAATTATCCTACAACTTTATATTCATATACTTATCTGCATCATATATATAGACAAAGTATGTGTAAATAACATGTTGGATAAAAATAAGAGTGGCGTCCAATACATCCATCAATTTCTCTATGAATATTATTATTTTTGCGTGCTCTATCTGTTTAATTCACTTATTACGATTCATGACATAGCGAAAACTCTTTTAAATCAATTTCTAAGAATATTCGGTACGATTTTTTTTGTACTTGTCCAAAATATTTTGAAGTGAATGAAGAATTCGTACATACATTTTCAACAAACAAAAAAACTGATCGCTCATTTTTTTTGGAATTTGTCACTGATGATTAATGCTCACGGGCACTTTTGAAATTTTTAAATTTAGTTTCATTTAGCTGGATCATTGGTATAGTCTGGATTAATTAATCTTGGCCGGACAACACTTATTTGGTAATTTTTTCTTTTCAATACGTTTCTGAGTGTTCTGCGCGTTACATTCAAATTTATTTATTTGAAAATGAAATGAATTCGATAAAAGAAAATATTTTTTAAAAATATTTATATTTTAAATATAAAATTTTTATAAATTAATATATTTTGAAACACTCTCGTATTAAAAAAAAAGGAAAATTATTTTTGATCAAATGTAATGGTACATTACGTAAGGCTGGCATAAAAATTGTATACAAGTTTGCGTTGCTCAAAAGTATGTGGGAAATTTCAAAAAATACCGTTAAACATAGTATGAGAAAAGAAAAGAAGCATCAGTATTTTATGCCCAGTAGTGCAATGTCGTAAAATCAAGGACTGTATAGAGATTTTATTCCATGTCGCGTTGCGAATATGGTACTATTTTACATTCTGTAAACAAGGTGTAAAATTTGAATTTTATGCCAGCTTCGTTGCAAAAGTACTTAACTATGCCATTTCTCAAGATTAAGGCTACAATAATGCCTTCACGTATGTAATTTGTAGTATTATTACTTTATTTGCTGTTTTAAAATGTAAGATATTTAGATATAATATGGGCAATAACGCTATTAAAACAATAAGAAAAAGCTGAAAACAATATTCATCAAGACATGGACCGACGAATTTTCTAATTTTACCATTATTGTCGTCACACAACACACACACACACACAAGAGCATAATAATTCCAGCCGAGCGCGAGTGGTGAAGGAGCCGTTCGATACGGCGATCAATGGCCCCGGTATCATCGGGAAAACCGGGAGATGGAGTTCAGTGCCTTCTGCCGCCCCGCGGCCTTGCGCGTATTTCTATATAGAAAGGCCTGTCGCGAGCCCTCGAGGAGCGGGGGGAGGGGGATTACGAAAGCGCTATTCAAAGTTTGACCCAACTTTGCGCTATGCGGGCCATATATCCGCAGAGAACGTCGTTGCGGCGGGGAGGGGGGGATTGATAGCCGGTTATCGTTCGTGGCGTTAGAGTCGAGAGCGGAATCTTTAATTACGTTTGCTGGATTATCGAGCTTGGGTCTCTGCTCGGGCGAGGAACGACGATTAAGTTTTACCATTTTTTCCCATACGTTTACGAATTTATAATTACGTTTACGATAATTCTTTGAACCGTGGCAATTGTGGAGCGTACAATAGGGTTTCGAGAATGATTCCGATATCGAACCGACGATATCGAATTTCTTGGTAGAATCATGCACTTTCAATAATATATACGGCGACGACGTGCGAATCAAACACCAATAGGTCGTACATTAATAATGCACCATGCAAGAACAATTTATCTCGAATCAAACCAATTTGAATGCAAAGTGTATCCGTCCATCGCGCTTCCCAAAAAACTTCCATCCCTCACATTTGGCCCCTGTAATTACATCGGCTTCCAATCAAGCGCGGCGTTCCGTCAAACTTTTATTGTCACTGTGTTGGCGCTGGAAACTGCTGCTGCGGTCGTCACTCTCGAACGGTGCCGGCATAGACATCGGATGTTTTATTAATATATATATATATATATATATATATATATATATATATATATATATATACATACATATATATTGTAATCATCATAATAATGATCAAAAGACACGAGAGGGAGACAGAGAGAGAGAGAGAGAGAGAGAGAGAGGGGGGGGGGTGTAAGACAAAGAGGGAAAACGACTCTTATTAACCCGCGTTATCTTCGCTAAGCGCGAAGAGGTGCCATTGACCCGCGCTATCTGTGCGCTGCATAAATAGTCCCGCCCTCTGAACAAATATATATATATATATATATATATATATATATATATATGTATGTATATGTATGTATATATATATATATATATATATATATATATATATATATATATATATTACGTGTGTATATTTACATACATATAATATATGAACATACCCACGGTCGAATTTCGTTCGTGTGGAGCGCGCAGTATCATAATATATATATACCTACATATGAATTAATGTGGGGACCGACGTACTTTTCATGTATAGAGCTGCGCGCGCCTCCCTATTCTCTTCTTTTTCCCGCGAGCCGCGCGCGTTCTTTAAAGCGAGAGCGAGAAAGGAGGAGATTTAATAGTCATATAGTCATATTATACATTATAATAATTGGGTGCGCGCTAGTGCGTGCGAGCACGGGTAAGCGATTCGCGGAATTTCACGTGGGTGGGTTTACGATCGTTGTACCTTCGAACGAGATAGTATATACATATATATATATATATAGATATATATATATATATACACATATAATATACATATATACATATATACATACATAAATATATATATATATATATATATATATATATATATATATATATTAGAATATTAAAAATTTTAAGTGAGGTTGATGAAAAAAAAGTAGAAAGATCAATTTTGAGACAAATCAATAGGATTGTTAAGATAACTGACCTGTTTGAGGGACCAAGATATGCTTCGGATCACGTGGTAATCACGACGTAATCTATAATTACGTGCGCGACCTATTTGAACTTCTCGCTTTCATGTTCCATTTTCATTTGTCCCATATTCTCGCGCCAACGTTTTCATTCGCGTTCGCCTCGAGAAGCGAGCGATCGAAGGAAGAGAACGACAACGCAACATCCTTGATGAAACAAAAGCGGCTATCCAATTGACTCCGATTTTGGGCTATGGACCAAACTTGAATTTATCCATAATGTCCTTACCAGCGTATCTGACACGGTCAGAATGTAGAAAGTTACCGAGGACATCGGTCCAAAATCGGGTCAATTATTTTTATTTTCCGAGTCGAGACTGCTCTCGAAATCATGTAATCGGTCAAGAGAAATCGCAAACGTCCGAAGAATAGAGGATTTAGAGGCGCAGAATTGAAATGTTGCTGACAAAGATTAGGTTCTTCCGGCAGCTAGATATTACATTACACATATTTTTGACTTTATTAAAATAGATTCCTTAATAACGATCATTTCACGATAAATGGATATATAGATCAGAGCAAAACATTCGTTCATCAATCATCTATCCTTCAATGCTCCCACGAAGGTGTATTTAAATATTATTACAGAAAAATTTCTCATCCTTGTGTTTTGTTTCTTCTATGATTTCTATTCCATCTACAATACATCCGATTTCTCGTGTATGGCACGGCTGTAAGGGACTGGCGTAAATGTAATTTCTTCGAAAACAGCCGTTCTATTATCTCGCTAAGTATAATAAAGCTCAGTTGCTCCCGGCACAAGTTGCCGGCTGCATTGAAACGGCTCATTAGACGCAGAAAAGCACAATGGAAACTGCAGTAGCATATAGACTGATGTTTCGGTAACGCGTGTTTACGGGGTACTCGATAAAAAAGCATTAGAAATGTATGTGCTGCTAATAAGGGGGTTGGGCATATATATATATATATAGGCGCATTCGCAGCAATAATTTTCACGCCTGCGAATTGGACATAAATAATACACTACTGTGTACAAATATAAGTAAGACTTTATTTATAACTTTTATAATCTTCATTTATTCTTCTAAATCTAATTCATCACCCTCAAAATCATCCCTCTGTTTGCAGAACAACTATGTCAACGCTTTTTCCAATTTTCAAAGCATTTCTTATACTCGTATTTCGGAATGGCCGTTTTGAGTTTGCTGAACAGCCATAAATCACAGTAAAATCAGTGCAGTGTGAGCTGGTGCATTATCGTGATGGCAAAAACCAAGAGTTGCCTTTCCATAAATCTGGCCTTTTGAAACGAATAGCTTTACGCAAACGACGCATATCACTCAAATAATATTCTTTGTTATCCGTTTGGTCGGTTGAAAGGAATTTATAATGCACGACGCTACGGACAATCGAAGAAAAGAGTGAGTATAACCTTGACTTTTGACCGACTTCGGCGTCATTTTCTCGGTCTCCGCTCCCCTTTGCCACGATATTCGCTCGATTGATCGGTGGTTTCTGGATCGCAAACGTAGACCCAAGTCTCATCTCCAGTGATTATGCGTCCATCTTGTCCTGATAGCCCGAAAGTATTGTGTGACAGACATGGTGTTGACTGACCCATTTGAAATTCCAACAATATTAGCAAGCGCTCTGGCAGTCAATCGACGATTTTGCAGAAACAATTCTTCGATTTTGTCGACGTGTAGCCCATCAGTAGATGTTTTTGCTCGTCTTTGATGTGGTTCGCCTTCAACGCGTTCTCGACTTTCTTTGAACAATTTGTGCCAATCAAAAGCACTTGCTCTTGACATTGACTTCTCATCAAAGGGATTCTGTATTTCACTTCGCGCACAAAATTTAATGGTACTTCTTTGTTGAATAATTTAAGACATTATAAAAACCAACCAGATAACTTTTCTTTGTTCAAAAAACACCAGCGTTATTATATGACAAATGAAGATCATGCCTGAAATTTGGCACAGATAACTCTGACAGTACTACCAACTGAAAATTAAAAACATTGGTCGGAACCGATAAACCCGAGAAGTTTGAATTGAAAAGTCTTGCTCATATTTGTACACAATAGTGTATACATATATATATATATATATATATATATATATATATTAAATATTGTATACGCGCAGTAGCGGAGATTCTAATGTCATCATCATCGTATGTATTATTGCGCTTAGCTCGAGAGGCACGAACGTACCCTCCTCCTTACGCCAATCGTCGATTTCCCTAGTATATATATATATATATATATATATATATATATATATATATATATATACGTCGATATATACACTGATTTGTGTATAATAAGTACAGAGCTCTATGCCTATACAGCTATTTATGATCTGCTCACTCACGAAGGTACACATGAGAGCCAGACGAAATTCCGTGGGATTCGTAGAATCTCTTTCCGATGCGCAGTAGCTATGTAGGAAAACAGATAGAGAGGGAAAGAGAGAGCGAGAGAGAGAGAGAGAGACAGAGAGAGAAAGATAGAGAGAGATAGTGGTATGGAGAGGAACGTATAGTCGAATGGCCAGCGAAAATATGAGAGTATGAGAGAAAGATCGAAAGAGAGAATCGCGCGAGCTATTTGAGAAAAAAAGAGCAAAAGCATGGCGTGCGCAAGAGAGGAGAGAGAGAAAAAGAGAGAGAGAGAGAGAGAGAGAGAGAGAGAGAGAGAGAGAGGGCTGGCTGCACACACGAGTATCCGATTAACATACAATAAGGACATAATTCTCTGGGTGCTTCCACTGACACACGCGTTCGGTCGCGATCCCACACACACACACACACACACACACACACACACACACACACACACACACACACACACACACACACACACACACACACACACACACATATATATATAAAGAGGGAGAGAGAGAGAGAGAGAGAGAGTCTAGGCTATGCGGTTCGGCACTCGGTGCCCTTGTTGTATCTTCTCTTTCTCTCTTTATCTACCCCCCTCTCTCTTTCCCTCTTTGTCTTTTTCTGACTCCTTATATATACATCGCTTCCCCCGGCCTTCTCATTTCCAGAGAAGATTTTCCCTTTCTGTCCCCCGATGCTTTTTTCTTCTTCTTTTTTTCCCCCTATTTGTATTACCTTTCCCTGGCGCTGATGCGGCGCAAATACATTTAATATCCATATACGCCAAAATGTTTGGAAAAGTACGATACGTTATGAAAATTGTCCGCCACGACGTCTGGACCGCCTCCTACCCCCCCCCCAACACCCCGTTAATTATAAACTGTGCTTTTTCTTCGCTCTGTCTTGAATACGTTAAATTCTCGTTCCTCCGTTCTATCAGCGTCCGTGCATCATTTCTAATCTCGAAATACGGATCGGCAGCTTGCGCGACGCTTCGTCGTCCCACCGCTATCGGTGATAATAATAATATCCCGAACATCGAAACTGCCGTTGAGGCGATAAGTACGGCTATATTTACGAATCCGTCAAATAGAGCTATATTAGTTTCTACGCACTACAAGTTTATCCGTACAACATATAATTTATTTCGCCAGAAACGCCAATGAAACGCAGCGTTTAAACGCGTTATATTATATATGTATATATATATATATATATATATATATATATATATATATATAGGCGCGCGGCACCGAAAGAAATATCGCTTCGTTCTAGTTAAACGCAGCCCTGAGCATATTATAATCGAGCGCCTGGAATTATGGTCTAGCCGGTATATACGTTATGTACGGTTATGGGATTCGCATCATGGGCAAACGTGTTGCAAAAAAAAAAAAAAAAAAAAATGAAAAGAAAAGTGCGACAGGCTCAATTACATTTTGTCTTCGTTTCACCGCATAGATCTCGGTGCATATTCGTAGTTCCATAATTCTGGCTGTCACGAATAATATTTTGAAGTTCGTTTCTTCGGGTAATCATAAGATACGTATAATATGCATATATATATATATATATATATATATATATATATATATATATGCGTGTATGTATGTATATTTCATAAAGATATATATAATACCGAGTCGATAAGTGTCAATACCTATTTGCAAACGTATCGTAAACCAAAAAAGAAAACTTCATGATTAGAAAATAGAAAAATTCTCTAAAAGATAATAATTGCGTACAAGAAAAAGTTGAAAATTCGAGATTTACAGCCACGTATAAACGCTTTATTTGCCAAAATTGGCGAATTCGCTAAAAATTGGAGAAATTGGAGAAAATCAATAAAACACGTATGTATCCACTGAAACGAATTATTATGCATGCAGTCATTATAGAAAAAAAGTAATTATTATTTAATAATTATATTCCTATTATTTGAGAAATGTATTTCCGAGTATAAGAGACATCAAATATCGCAAAGCACATCGAAAGCGAACCTTTGTCGCATCTTACGATCGTCGCAGAAATTATATATGAGTAGATATATATATATATATATATGTATAGATCTCGTGACTATGAGGTCCCAAGGAATCCTATATTTCTCGTCGGGGAAAGTAAAAGGTGGGTGAGATTTTCTAGTACATTATACATAGTCGATCCAATTTTTGGGCATTTATAAGGTACAATTAATATCGAATATATTACAATACCTCTCTCTCTCTCTCTCTCTCTCTCTCTCTCTCTCTCTCTCTCTCTCTCTCTCTCTCTCACTTCTCTCTCTCTCTCTTACTCTCTCTCTCTCTGTCTCTCTTTTTTATTAACGTAAATTTTATATAGTTGTTTGTTAAGAAATAATTATAACGGACTGATGTTAATGTATAAATACAGTTTGATCTAAATTTTTTTTTGGTATTTATGTAGAATACTATGGAGGAAGTGCCCTTAGCCAATAAAGTAATTCTCTCTCGTCTCTCCCTCTCTCTCTCCTTCCCTATCTCGCCCTCTTTCTATTCTGTCTTATCGTAAAGCGCGTCTCGTTCCTCGGATACATGCTTCTTTCGAGTTTTATGCAAGAAAGATCGACTTATAGGAATTGACAGATCGAGTGCCTGTATTTGAGAAGTTCGTGCATTCATTTATTTATTATTCATCTCATTCACGGTTGATAGATGTGCTATTATTCTTTGCTATATTTGCATCTTTATTAAATTTATACTTTTACTTGGGACTTGGATAAGGATACTGCGTTATGTACTGCTGCCATTAAATTTTGCGCGATATCGATTGGACAAACTCAACTGCATTGTTATGTAGTATATGTATTATGTTGTTACTTTAGCGTTTGCTGAAATCGTACGTATTCGCAAAATATCTGATTAATAATTAATTTTATTATTAATTGAATTTATTGAATAATTTTATATTTCAGTTGACAAGTATATACACATCTATATCTATCTCTAAAACTCTCTCTTCTCTTCACTAAATTCGAAACCGAGCGCTCGTGCACAAAACTCCAAATCCGCATCCATGATTTTCGATGACTCTCATTCCCCCTACCCCCAATCCAACCCTCTCCCTCTCTCTCTCTCTCTCTCTTCAGTCCGCATTTTTCTACCTCGGCCCCACTGGTTGTCTAGGACTGTCCCGTAACCCCGTAACCGCGATCATATCCATGCAGATCCGTGACCAGCGTCCTCGCCCGTTTCAGCGTGATCCACGTCAAAGACAGAGAACAGGAGAGAGAGAGAGATGAGAGAGAGAAAATGAGAGAGAGACGGAAAGAAAGAGAGAGGGAGAGAGAGAGAGAGAGAGAGAGAGAGAGAGAGTGAGAGAGAACGCCGCTGTTATACAGATCGCTGTGAGAACGCGCGCAGGCGAGCGGCGGGCTCGTGTCTTCCTATAACCGTCATTAAGAATCACGCCGCGGCGCTGTAACCGCGATATATACCGGGCTATACTTTCACTGCACACGCGAAAAATGCTAATTCAAGCTCTTATTGCCCTCACCCTCCGTCTCTCTCTCTCTCTCCTCTCTCTCTCTCTCTCTCTCGCCCTCTATATCTCTTTCTTCCTCTCTCCCCTCTGCCTAACCCTCTCGATCCCCCCCCCTCCCTCGTCCCGTGTATATCCGCGGCCCCGTAGACAACGCCGTGTGCCGCTCGTTCGCCAACAATGACAATGCACTAATGCACACGGCTTTTATTATACACGGCCCGGAGATTTGTTTTTGATACAATCGCGTATGTATATGTGTGGGTATATGTGCGAGTGCTATGTTTTTTTTGTTTTTTTGTTTTTTTTTTTTTTTATGCGGAGCGCATGCACATACGGACTCTGTATCTAATACGCTTGGGCAAGGCGAGGATTTTGCCTCGATTCCTACGCTCGTGCGTCGAGCGTATTGGGTATAGATTATCACCTCCGTGACCGTAGCTTTCTATCTATATATATATACATATATAGGGTGTAGCAAATTTCGTGTAGTTTAATGCCTGGGGTGAGCTAATTCGCTAATGTAATAGCCCATCGGAATTCGATGAGAAAATGTAGGTAGTAAAAATATATCTGTATCCAGAGCGCATATTTTTATTATCAGCTCTTCCTTTATCATCATAGCTTTAGCTATTTATATGTTCTTTTTATTAGGTATTTTTATTAGGTCGAAATTTCATTTGGAATAATACTTTGTGCAAATGAATAAAACAAACTAGTTAAATGTGCACATGTCCAATATGTGATGATCAGCGTAACAGTTTGTGAGCGACCAGTTACGAGGTCCTCCTTCGGATTTCATTTTCTTTGTTTTATTTTTATTTACGCGATTCCTGCGAATTCATACTATATGGAGAGCAAACCATAGAAAAGAAGGCTCTAGATCGTCAGGACATTCGACGATGAGCCTGCCCGAAGCAATAATATGCAGGCGCCCATATCAGCATATTTACTTTTAGTTCCTCAGGTCACCCACTTACTCGCGACACGCTGCTCGGCCGCGTAGTTCCAAGCAGAGCTCGCTCTCTCTCTCTCTCTCTCTCTCTCTCTCTCTCTCTCTCTCTCTCTCTCTCTCTCTCTCACTCACCCTCTCATATATATATAAGCTCGGCGACTGTGTGCCGACCGAAAACTCAGGCTGAGGCAGTTGCGAGTCGGAGCAACGATACAAATGTGTGTATGGAAGAGAAAATGTTGAGGCGGGGATGATGAGGTGAGGTGAGGAGAGCCGATATAAACTGGGCGAAAAACACATGGACGGCCCCGTACCCCAACTTCACGGGCGAGCCGCCCGAGGTGATAATTTTCAAAGCGACCGCTGTATATACGTTTATACGTATATACATACATATATATATATATATATATATATATATATATATATATATATATAAGCGATATCGTTGTTTCATTGGGCGCGGGAGGAAGGCGTCGCGCGCGCGCCGCTATTCGGTCACCGCGGAACCGCGTGTGAAGTCGACACAATGAAAGGCACGCGTGGCGATATATATATATATATATATATATATATATATATATATATATATACATTATTTAGCCCTAGGCCATCGCCAGCTTGATTGTCTATGCGGCGGTGTGGAGTTCCCGTTTAATGACAGTTATTATCGCGTGTAGCGATCGTAATTTGAACGACTTATATACATATATACGTTCCGGAACTGAAAATTGGGTTCGAAGTGCCAAATAGATCGATATTCCTTGGAATATGAGTTTTTCAGTGTTTTCGCGTTTATTGTTTTACATATACGAATATGTAAATCCGAAAATTCTCACGTATTGTAATATAAATGTTCACAAAAGGTGGTGTGTGTTATATGATACAGCAATGAGTTTATTTTCAATGTTTTTAAAGTAGGGGTACTGAAACGATTTTTAGCTTCAATGATTCTGTAATTTTTAATAAAAAATACGAATTTACTATATTTCAATCCTCTAGTCAGTAAATTGTTCTGTATAGAATACACCAACTCAAGTGTATAGAAAAAAAATCATATTTTACTTTGTATGTTTTTATAAAGATTGAAAGAATGTAATTTTATTTTACACTGTATTAAGAAGCATTTTATTTCAACATCTCAACAACACGCTTGATTTAAATAAAATCTTCATAACAATTATTGAATAATAAACAATATAATATTAATTTTGAGTCTTGGTTTAAAATTGAATTTTAAAATTTATTATCATGCCGTAACGCAAATATACATATATATATATATATATATATATATATATATATATATATATATATATATATCGAACTTAAATAGAAAATTTTATGCTTATACATATATAAGCACTTTCGAAAATCGACATGCTTATTTATTCGAAAATTTAAATAGTCATGAGCTTTTACAATTTTACATACAAATGGAAAAATTGATGTATTACCATACGGTTTGACTCGAAACGCACGTTTCATTTTTAAAATATTATCATTGTATTTGTAAAAAATTACTACAGGTAAAATTAAAAAAAGGAATTTATAACCGAAATTATATCGATACCCGAGTAAACCGTATTATATCCAATATTTTAACAAAAAATATTTCAGCTCAGATATTGAACGGAGTCGATCTCAGCTCCAATTTTCAAAGGAGAAGAATCCAACCTTGAGTTGGAATGGGAGACGATGTCAATTTTAATTGTTAATCCATGAAATTCATACTTAGGTTTGAAATGTAAACAGTATATATCCAGATAAAATTTTTAATGGAAAAATTCCAATTCCGATATCTAATATTGTAATCCATCTTCAAATTTTTTTACGCAAAAGACTCCAACATCTATATTGCGAACAGAGATAATGCCAATGAAGAATTGGATGAAAGGCTACGTAAAATTGTCAATTGAGCTCGCATCTAACGAGAATCGATGCTGAAACATTTTTCGTCGAAAATTGGATTTCGAAGCGTATTCATTGGCCAATTAGTGTACAAAGTATACATGGTGTTATTATAAGTGTTATTATATGTAATTCATAATAGATCCTTAAGCATCCGAGTCTATGTATATACAAACTGCACATATAAAAATTCGTCTCGCGGGGAGCCGAGTTCCCCGATCGGCCGCACACCGTGGCGATTTCGCTCATTGCCCCTTCATTCCACACTGTGCGGGCCGGAATTTTTACGATCGGTTACTTTAACGATCGTTCCATTAGGCTGCGCGCGCGACGCGATCCAGTACGTATTATATATGCGCACGCGCGCGCAAGTATATATATATATATATGTGTGTGTGTGTGTGTGTGTGTGTGTGTGTGTGTGTGTGTGTGTGTGTGTGTGTCTGCGTATGCACATATATAGACGGGCTCGTGCAGCGCGGCCGCCGAAAAGGAACGCGCAGGAGGGCGGCGAGGAACGGTCGTTTTTTACGAGTATCGCCCGTTAACCGCGCGCGGTCCGCCACTGGAACGCTACGTAACAAGTGTCCCATGGCCGAGGTCGCTGTATATATATATATATATATATATGGGTGAACGAGCGAACCATTGGGGCGTGTGTGTGTGTGTGTGTGTGTGTGTCATTGTTGCCGATGTCGTTGTCGTTATTGTTACAGCTGCTGCTGCTGTTGCCGCTACTGACGCCGATACGGCCCCGATTATTTCCTTCTTAATCTGACGCGGCGGGAGAGCCGCCGTGGATTCGCGATTCCGTGGAGAGCGCGATCTTCTCGCTTACGGGATGCGCGGACTGTTACGAATGTACCTGTGCTCGTGCGTGCACTTAGCGAGGGACTCGTATCTCTTGTAGCTTTCTCTCTCTCTCTCCCTCTCCCTCTCCCTCACCCTTCCTCGTTTCTGACACGCGAAAGGGGATTCGTGGATTTCGTCATTTCTTTCCTCACTTTCATTCGAGCTCCGTATGTGCATCGTAAAGAATTGTAATGCTATCTTTACCCTATTTGGCTTATAAAATTGAAGAGAAAAAAAAGGAGAGAACATTGACCTATATATTCGCGCGGCATATGAATGCTTATCGGCCATTTCTCCTTACACTTACGCGGTAAAATGGTTAGATGGGAACATGGTAGTTTCGAAAAATTCCGGCAGCCCGTAAAACCGACGAATTTGCCGCGTAAACTTGATTTTTTTTTTCATCCGTCCGCAGCTTCAGTTTTCGCGTGAAAATTGCCCAAAGTGCACTTTCCAGGAGACGCATTAGTATGTTAAACAAAAAAAAAAAAACCTGCCATTATAACTGAGTGGAGAGGAAGTTTTATTATCACCTACGCTGTCTAGACTATTTTACCGAAGTATCGTCGAGCAATACAAAATGTAATAAACATTCATGTTTACCTTCAAGTTTACTAATTGACTGCTCCCCATAATTGACCCAATGTTAGTCTTTGTATTTTTTTTTTGATAAAATTTTTTGCATATATATATATATATATATATATATATATATATATATATATATATATTATGTATGTAGAGAGAGAGAGAGAGAGAGAGAGAGAGAGAGAGAGAGAGATTATAGAAATTGATTTTGTAATTTCGGTAAACACTAATAAATATTTAGGCAAGGTTTTCAAATGAATTAACTGTATAAAATCACAATTTCCTATAAAAATAGAAAAAAAAATTTGAGGGCATCTTCGTTACTTCTTCATAAGCTAACAAAATATGGCTTCGAAATAATTTTCCACGTACCAAGAGTATTCTAAAGCCCTGAAATTGAAATGCCTCGTTTCGTGTACGAAAAAAAAAATGACAACCACTGCACCTAATGAAAACCATACCGTTGCTCTTCTGGCGTCGACGCGCGATTTTCCGCGGAAAGTCCGAGACGCGCCGTATCGAGGAGGGCCGCGAATTACATCGCGACGCTGACGGTCTGGCATCTCGGGATCGAAACTTACGCCACAACCCGCGACGCGTCATTTGGCGTCGACCGCGCGACACGCGGCGGCGCGCGCTAGATCGCAATGCGCCCCGTGTAGCGGTCGACGTCGGCCATCCCCGAGCGCCCCGGTAATTATCGATCCGCCCGCTCGTAATTATAGCGGGATAGGCGCATACGCGCGCATACGCAATGTACACGAGAATAGAATAGTTTCGTGCTTGAGCTACGACTATAAATTCAGCGACTAAATTGGCTTCGGCCCCATAGACACTTGAAAGCACTATATATTTTCCAGCTCTGGTATTTCGATAATTTATCCAAAATCTGTATATGCGCGTGTGCGTGCGCGCGCGCGTGTGTACGCACGCGTATAACTTTGAAAATTCCGAAAGGGACATTGGAAAAATTATTTATAGCCGAGGCGCGACGGTTACTTAACAGATGAGAAAAAGTCGTGGTGGGGGAGGCGGGGGAGGGCGACGGAATGTACATATGCGGGAGACCCGGCGAGCTTGGATGGTAACTGCGCGCCCAACGACCGCGGAAAGGGATAATGGGGAACGACCTGAGAGCAGGAGGGAGGGAGAGAGACAGAGAAAGAGAGAGAGAGAGAGGGATGAGCATCGGTTGTTTATCGCAGGTGCGAAACAATAATCGCTTATACATATATATATATATATATATATATATATATATATATACACATATATATACATTGTACATATATATATATATATATATATATATATCTACATATATGTATAGAGACGCATATATCTGCCCGCGTGCGTTTACGAACGCGAACTGCTTCCGCGAGCCTCCCACCTGGCTCTGTCCGCCGATCGTTAAGTCGCCCCGTACCATCGAGCTCTCCTCTTCCTACGCACTTCTTCTTTCTCTCTTTCTCTCTCTCTCTCTCCCTGCCTCATAGAGCCCTCTTAAATCGCGACGTAATGAACGCACTCGCGGGAAAACGCGCTCCCGCGATCGGGGGCAGCATTATTCGCGCTCTGTTGCCTCGCGCTGTTTGTCGCACGGCGTGAATTTTTCTCTCTATCTCTATCACGCTCTCGCTCTCTCTCTCTCTCTCTCTCTCTCTATGTCTCATTACAATATATACTTCGTATATTTCGCTCAAGAGAGTATCGAACGATTTGCATTTTTTGTAAAAAAAAATCCAGTAATTTTGAATTAAGTATCATTTATGTACTTTGTTGCTGTGATTAAATATTGGTCGAATAACCGTCCGTACTGATAAAGTGATATCGTATGATAAACAATTCAAAGCCGCATGCAAATTTGCAGTTTTACATGGCAGAGTCGAAGAAATACTTATATCTCATCGAATTCTGAAAAAAAAACAACCGTTCTGTTCATCTATGAGAAAAAATTGCCATTTAAGAAATTCAGATTATTCCATTCGAAAATAAGGACTAATGAAAGTAGGCTAGATTGAATTTCAACATCATTAAATTTGCTTTTTTTTTATCCAATAAAGGGATTATCTAGCACCTCCCCTCAACCAACGTCCTAAAATTGAGAACCCCAGCGTTTTGCGCGTATGCGTTACTCGAGAGCTCTACACCCTCAGAGTACTTTGCGAACTGCTTGGATTTTTATGGGAAAGCATAACTTTTCTGGAGGTATTCTGATTTATTGAGAAGACCTTTTAAAAATATGATGCGCTTTTACGCGAGAATTTTTTCTTCTTTTTTTGTTTTTTTTTTTTGTCGTTTCAAGGATGAAAAAAAATTACACCGGAATCCATACTAACGCGTTATTCTTAGGATGCAAAAGATACATTTTTTTCCTCTCTTCATCGTAAAGCAGTAAAAATAAAACAGAGAGGATTTATATGCGCGCATATTTGCAAAGCAAGAGCTTCGTTCTTATGTATATATATATATATATATATATATATATATATATATATATATATACTATACGCCGAAGCCTCTCAATCGCTGGGAAAGATATTTGCCATGTAAAGGCTCGCGTAATAATTTTTCTAAACGCTTTAGGAAAAAACACAAACAGAAAACAGAGAAAGAAAACCGAGAGAAAATTCTATAATTTTCACGTTATATTATTCTTATTATTTACGCGCAAAAAGTATTGCCAAGAATCTTCACGGCGAGTGTATATATATATATATATATATTATATATATATATATATATATATTATAATTACAATGAAAGTGATTTTCTTTTCAAATCGTACAAAGTAAGCGTGTACGACGGTTGCAGGAGGTTTCTTTATGGATTCCTCTTAGTTGGCGTATAGAAAACTTATGATAATTAAGATTTTTCTGCGTTCTTGTGTATATTAGAGACGCGAATTACGATCCTGCATCTTTCACAACCGAATGGACATTTCTGTAACGAGGCGATTCATAAATAAAGCTATAGACGTATATTAACTATATTATATGGTTATAACTTTTTACAAAGTTTAACTATAAATATATACAAATATATATATATATATATATATATATATATATATATATACATATATATACATATACATATATCTTTTATTAGATTGAAGAATCTCAAAAAATCAATACAAGTCTCAATTTCTTTTTCCATATATCCAAGAAATTGCGTAAAACAGCTTGTCCTTTGAAGGCAAAAGCTCCTCCTACAAATTAAAAAACTCTAGATCTTATTGTCAGATCTAGAATACCATTATTTAAACAATTTTTCGTAAAAGTTACAGGTTTGTTTTGAAGAGCACCACCGGTTCTGTAGACTCGCGCCCACCGATGATTCAGAATCAATATATATATATATATATATATATATATATATATATATATATATATATATATATACATATATATATCCACACCAACCACACTACCACCACCACACACACACACACCACACACACACACACACACACACACCACACACACACACCACACACACCCACCACACACCACACACACACACACACCACCACACCACACCGCACACACTAACTTAGTACGAGCGAGGGGAACTCTTTTTATTTTTTAACTGCCAATCGCTTCTCGCTTTATTTTCAAGCGAAATTTATTAATATACCTCTTTGACAGACGCACCGCGCGCGCGCCGCTCTCTCGGCTTAATGGGACACTTTCGCGCGAAGATTTGTGAATCCCTTTTTTCTCTGCTTCCCTCTCCCTCTCCCTCTCTCTCTCCCTCTCCCCTCCCTCTCCCCTCCTATCGCCATCTCTCTCCCTTTCATTGTAATGGATCGTTATTTCCAACAAGAGCTTAATTGACTCGTAAAAGTAGAAAATGCGACTAAGTATAAAGGGTTATGTGATTTTGGAGAAGGGAGAAGAGATAGAGAAAAACCAAACGTATTCTTGTTATTTAGCAATACATTATATCTATATATCTATATATATTATATATAGATACATAATATAATATATTATAATATATATATCTATATATATATATATATTAGATAACTGTGTTTTTATCTCACTTTAAATTCGCTGAGATATACATATATATGGAGCTATGAAATTGTCAACTTTACAATTGAATTAATCGCGCACCGGTACACGTTTAGCGCAATCGCCTCTA
>JACCIC010000274.1:0-12500 GCA_018907035.1 Sycobia sp. Sy_11 | reverse complement strand
AGCGCGCGCGCGCGCGCAACGACCGGAATAAAAGAAAACAATCGTCACGGTTTCACTTTCAACCTCTCCCAACCCCCCCCCCCTCGCTAACCATCCCCCATTGCAGCCGAGCCGCGCCGATAGGCCGGTCTTTCGTCTCTATACCTCCCGTCCCCTCCCGCCTCCCTCACTCTCATCTCTCTCTCTCTCTCTCTTCCGCCGTTTTCTTTTTCATCTCATTTTTTCTTTCTGTCCGTTTATCGTTTTTCCGGCATCCGGCAATTCCCCGGTCAGGGGCCGGGAGGGGAGGTGGGACTCGGCTGCCCGGGCACAGCTGCATCGCGTCCCCTTTGATCTTTTACGGGGCGAGTCGATTGATTTCCCAGTGGCGAGAGCGCGCGCGCGCGATAGGCCGCCCTGCCCCGCCCCTCTGCGCGCTTTGCGCGCAGATTTCCGTTCGACGGCCCGCATTATGTACGCGTAAAAATAGAATCGACCGTGGCGTGAGGGGAGGGGGGGGAGGGTGGAAGCTCGGGCGACCCGAGATTCGCCGAGAAAATAGATCGTTCCGGAACAGCGCAATGGGTTTCATTAGCTGAAAATATTATCCCTTTATAAGTTTCTGCGAGTGCGCGCGAAGTGTGCGCGCTAATATGTGTGTCTTTATGCGTTTTAGCGCTCATTCCTTATACCTTTCTCTAAATTTATCCCCCTAATAAATACCTTGTCCGTTTCGTTTCAGGTGAGTACAGGGACGGAGATGCGAGCCACGCGCGTACGCTCCCTTGTTATGTCGCGCGCGAGCTCCGGCACCCGCCGTGCAATACGCAAGTCGTTTATTAATGCATCTATTAATAGCGAGTCTAACCGCGCCCCATTACACGCTGTTATACGCGGCTCTTATATACACGATTTGGAACGAGAAAAAAAAAACATGAAAAAAAAAAAAGAAAAAGAAATAGTAGCGTTTTACTTCCGCAGCTGCGCGCTTATTATATAATTGTGGCAAAAACGTTTTATTGCGCTGTAAAACGTTCGACAATTTATTATTACTTTTGAGGGCGCGCGTTAATTGTCAATTCCATTCAATTGTTATGGAAGCGTTTATTTTTACTTTCGACCCAACGCACATGTACGCGCGCGTACATTCGACATTAGCCTACGGCAATCGAACAATATATTGAGTTACTCAGACGCAAGTTGTATTTTTCCAATGCTGATTGATACGCTTAACTGCATCTTTTTTTTGTAATATTATAAATTTTTTCAAAATGAAAAAAAAAACGAAAACAAAAAAACTTTTTTTCGTTATTCACGTTTTCTGTTAAAAATGACACATTCCTTCAAACGCCATTCATTTTTTTATTGAGAAATATTTCAATTTTTCGATAAGATATATAATTCTGGAACAGCTTATAAAACAACCGCGTCTCCTATTCTGAAAGTAATCTACACTGTATCACATCTACGTTATGCTCATGGATATTCAAATGGCAAAAAGAATCACAAAGCTTAGTATGTAAAAATGAAATATCGCAGTGAAAAAATAGGTTATGAAACCTGAAACGCAAACATATTTGATTTGTAATCCTTATGTTTTAAGATGTATATTGGTGGTTTTTTTATTTAAGTAAATTAAAGTCTACATCTAGAAATCTGCCCTCGTTGGATACTGAAATGAGATAAACGCGATCTAACTTTTCTTTTCTAATATTGAGACCTATCATAATGATGAGCTGATTTTCCAAAATGGCTACCGAAATCCAACCTTAAGCGAAACCGATGGCCAAGTTTTATTGAATTTCCGTTTCACCGAGCATTCCCCCAAGTCCTAAGTCCACGTTCGCTTAAATCCACACTTCACGAATGCACGCGCTCAGACACGCACACACACACACACACACACACGTACCCGCACAAAACATCGAATCCCGCTCGTGCATTTAAAATCCATTTATAACCGTACAATAACACAACTGACAGTGTATGAGGAGGAGGAGCTGTAGTAGTGCACTCGTCGCCGGCATATCCACGGAATTCCAATATTCATGCGTTTAACATACGTTATGTGCAGCGGACGGCGTGATTAATCGCGCGACACGGTGAAATCGTGTAAAAGGCTGATTGTTCCTCCCGGCGCGTGTCTGCATAAGAGCGCGCTCGCGCGCTCACTACGAGTCACCTCGTAATGGTGTGTATATATATATATATATATATATATATATATATATATATATATATTGTGTGTGTGTGTGTGTGTAAAAAAGACTCTCGTTGAAGTGAATTTATACAGCTACTTGGAATCACACTTTCGTTGCGCATAGGGGGGGGTGCTTTTTTATCCGCGCCCTCGCCCCATCCCTCGCTTCGACAAAGGAGGCACGAGAGAGTAGCGCTGGCTTCGATTCGCCTCCATCGTATGTAGTATATATATATATATATATATATATATATATATATATCTATGCACGTACACACACGTATTTATACGTTCTCCCGATAAGTTTCGCACTTGAGAGAGTCGTGTTCAAGTGCCAGTCATTACGTTCTTTCTCTCGCTCGCGCTCTCTCTCTCTCTCTCTCTCTCTTTCTCTCTCTTTTCTCTCCTTCTTCCTTTTTTCTCTCACTCATTTACTCTCCTCTCACTCTAGCGTGCGCGCTCCCGACAAATTGAACAATTGCCGACAATGGATCGACTACCGTTGTTAGGACACCTCGGAATCCTTATTCGCGTTTATCTTCCCACGCGCTGGATCGCGACTGTACGTATATATGTATATATATATATATATATATATATATATATATATATATATATACATACATACATACATACGAAGCTACCGCATGAGCAATTATATACGTATACCTTATAAAATCGATGTACCAAGGGTTCCGCAAGCTTATAACGAATTTCACGATTTACGATTTATAATCTCCCCATGAGAAATAACGCGTTTTTATTTTATATGTTATATTAATTCATTCTTGGATTAACTTAAGCTTATTGGTTTGTCATTTCGATAAATCGATTTATGTGCCCATTGATTCTGCTTAACGTGTAATTGTATTTCGTTTTTCAATGTTATTTTTGAACGAAATATATTAATACCAGTAGTTCTTAATGTTTATGCTTTAATGAAAGGCACTATTATTTTATATTGAAAAAAAAAATGATTTTTCAATAAAAAATTTTATAAGAAATTCTAATGCCGAAACATAAGCGTCATAAATAATTTCGAAATGAAGCAATTGGAATCTTGGTTAGTCCAAAATTTTCATAACCATCATTTAAATTATATTTAATAATCAGTGCGTTTTTAAATGTCGATATTGCGGCGCAATTATTATTATGTGGAAAATTTTCAATATATTCACTGCGATGGAGAATCTATTATATGGACAATTAGTGAGTTTTAGCTTGGATTATATCAAAATCCTAACTTAATGGAGCAAATCTGGGGCCCGATTTAGATTCAATACATAAATATCCTGCGGAAAGGTATACTCAAGTTTCTATATTTTGCTCCATTCTCACCGACGTAGCGGTATAACTAATGTCTTCCGAATTCTCGACAATAATCACGGGGCATTTATACGTATTAACTTGAAAGAGCTTAACACAGCGTACAGGAATATACGATGTACCGTAATCTACAGTGTCGAGGGAAAAAAAAAAAAATTTTCTCCCCAGTCGGCACACCGATTTTCTTCTCGCGCTTGCAAATATCACGCGACTTTTTCAGCTCCATCGTATGTCTTTATATATGGACACCAATAAGGAAGTATTTTCGTCTCTCTCCATAATAAAATTAGCGCGAGTGCATTTTCAAGCTTTAGCAAGACATCGGCGATATTTGCTACCACACACCACACACACACACACACACACACAACACACACACACACACACACACACACACACACACACACACACACACACATATATATATATATATATATATATATATATATGCACACATATATATCCCGCAACGGGCGGATGCCATAACTCAGGCGAAAACGGCCGACCGCCCGGAAAAAGCGTCGCGCTATCCCTACGCGCGCCGTCGCCCGCACGTATACCAATGGACCGGGCCACGGGCCGCGAAATAATTTCCATATTCACTATGTACACGGAATAGATGGGAGCGCACGGGCGTCGAACGGCGCTGCGCTTTATTAATCACCGTTCCCGGAATGAAAATTTCAACGAAGAGCTCCTTGTATTTAAGCGTGTGTGTATATATATATATATATATAGACGCTGACCGATGCCTCAGAAGATACTCGCCGCCGTGCCGCGACGTTAATGCGGGACCCGCCCGTGAAAAAAAAACCGAACAGGTACGGTGGGGAGACGCGGCGGCGGCGTCGGAGGAAGAGGATAGTTTCGCCAAACGGGAAAACGGCAGGAGTCGAGGGGGCCAAGGCCCCATGCGCATCTGCATACACGAGCGCGTGATGAGAGGACGCCGTTCGCGCGGTTCCCAAGCGTAAATATATATATATATATATATATCTATATATCTATATGCGATTCAGTATGAATATGTATATCGATGTGTGTCTCCTGCCCCGTCTCTGAATAACTGAATTCATCTCGGGTTGTGTGTGTGAGCGTGTGTGTCGACGCTTGGGAGACACACAGAGCTGAAAAGAGAGAAATGCCGTATGTACATAATATAGAGAAACGTGCGCGAGTTTTTCCACCCACTGTATGCATTACAGATCCATGTGGGGGAGGGCGGATTTTCCGGCGAACGTGCTTCTTTATCCGTTGAATCGTTCGTGTATATGTGTGTGTGTGTGTGTGTGTGTGTGTGTGTGTGTGTGTGTGTGTGTGTGTGTGTGTGTGTGTGTGTGTAATATGTTTGCTCTTCGCGCACGATGCTCCACCGTGCATTTTCCATTATTGGTTAAAAACAGGTTTTTTACGCGCATATTTTACTTTAAAAGACGCGACTTATGATTTTTCCCCACACTTGTCTTAACAAGAAAATAAAAGGATAAGCTAGGGATAAAGAGAAGAGTCAATCGTAATAATGCACCAGTGGCTTTAAAACTCCATCTAAACCGAATAGGACATTTTACCATAATTGTCGGACAACATAATTTCTTCCTGGCGATGCTCGCAGCACGCGTTAGAACATTGTCATAATAATGAAAATTAAATCCCCGCGCGAGCCTGAATTCTAAGCAGTATTCAAATAAGACTGGCCGGCTGTTATGTTAATAATCCCGTCCTCAGCACGGTCGAGGCTTCGACCGTGCGGATGACGTCACCGTCGCAGAAAAACTTTTAGCCGCGCTGCCATTGAGCGCTCAATGTATCGCTATTGACGTATTATATATTATCGTTTCTGTTTTTTTTTTTTTTTTTTTTTTGCTTTTGCATACCATTTCCCGGTGACTTTTATGATCGGACGGGTCGAAACGCCTTCAATTTCGAACGAACGGATCTTCATCGACAATTGCACCTCTTCGGGCGTAAATTATTAAAAGAAAAGCGAGGGAAAAAATACGAACAAAGACTACACAAAGACCCACACCCACCGTCAAGAAGACAATGACCGAGCGATATGGTATTGCCTAATCTACTTTAAATAATACTTTCGCAACGATAAGGTACGATATTTAAATTGCATATGCCAGTTTGGAAGCTTCGCTTTGGCGTGGGGGGGCGGGGTGCTATTACAAAAATTTGCCATTACTCTTTTCCAGATTGTATGTATCACATTTGTATTGGTATACGCTAACAGAATGAGGCGAGAGCGAAAAAGGGTATAGCGAGAGAGAGAGGCAGAGAGAGAGAGAGAAGAGAGAGCGAGAGAGAGAGAGAGAGTGCAGAGAGGAGAGAGAAAGTCGTGGTTTCTACATACCATATTCGAGGCGCTCGGAAACGTGCAAAGATCGGAAGCGGTGATTCGGGGCTGTGTATATATATATCCACACATATATATACGCATATATATACATTGATCCGATCCTAAAACACGCTTATTGTCCTCAACGCCGGGGGCGCAAAATTTAACGCGCGCGCCTCCACGGACGTGTGTGGGTGGGGGGGCGCTCGGGTTCGCGAGGTTCGGTGGGCTGCTGGTCGGGTGGGGCGGGTGGGAAGACGTTGCGGCGAACTGAAAGTTTAGTACGCGGGTGATGCACGCGCGATGTCTCTTTTATTGATGTACGGGTGAGTGGGTGGGATTTATGATTGTATGGGGTGGGTGTGGGGGAATGGACGTGAGAATAGCAGATGTTTTCGTGTTTCTTGGTAGGCGTTGACTTTGTGTTGTAGGTCACGTTGTTGGTGATCTGTTGGTGTTTCTATTAGTGTGTAGAGGGATGGGAAGATAGTAGTGAGGTTGGGTTGGGATTAGTTGGGGAGGTGACGTAATGTTTAGGTAGGGGAGGGTGTATATATTGGGGTGGGATGGGGTATCTAGGAGTATAGTGGGGGGAATACACAGGGGTCCGGCTGGGGGGAGTGTTGGGTTGTCCTTTCGGGGTTTGTGTGTCGCCGGATAGCAGGTGTGTGTTTGTGTGGTTTCTTTCTGGGGTGTATGGTTTTACGTGCCAGACCGTCGTTGTTGCTGGGTGGTTGCGGCTTGTGGTTGGTGGGGTTGTTGGTGTTGGATATATGTTTGGTGTGTTGTGTTTGTGGGGTCTTGTGTGTTCGGTGTGTTGTTTGTGGTTGTTTGGTTTGTTGTTTTGGGTTCTTGGGGTTGTGTTCGTTGTTTTGTTGATTGTTGTATTGTGGGGGGGGGATGCACAGTGATTGGTGGATATCGGGCGGTGCGGGGGGGGGGGCGTGGTGTGGGGGCGGGGGGTGGGTGGGTGGTGTGTGGGGGGGGTGGTGGGGGGGGGGCGGGCTGGGGGTGGGGGTGGTGGTGGATTGGTTCGGAGGGGCGGGTCAAGTCGGGGTATGTGGGGGGTCAGTCCGGTTTAAGAAAAAAAAAGTTCATGGCATAAAAGTAAAGTGGTCAATATGTATTCTTAAATCTACGCGGTCGTCGTGATGTACGGGGGGGGATCCGGTGGTGTTTTATTAATGTGGGGGGGGCGTCCCGCGGCGAAATCAAACACGAGTTAATTTACATTTCGAATTTACTCTGATACTTATTTTCATGATCGGGAAAATTTCGCGCCGAAATTGTTTCGAGTATCGAACCAACCGGGACGGGTTTGTGTTTGTTGGTTGTTTGTGTGTGTTTGTGTTGGTGGGTGCTTTTGGGTGTTTGGGTTTTTTGTGGGGTTTTTGTCTGTTTTGGGGGGTTGTTTTTTGGTGGTTTTTGTGGGTAGGTATTGTAATGGCAGCAGAAGGGGTCCCTCTTTGTTTTGAAAGTGGCTTTAGAAGCGAAAGCTGCACGGGGATACATACAATACACGTTCACGGCCGTGGGGGCACGTATATTAGGTGGGGGGGTATTCCTTTCAAATTTTTTTTAAAATATGGAGCCGCGGATTGTAGGGGTAATGAATTGTTGAATTAGGATTTCAATGAGGGGTTGGATTGTTGGTTTGGTGGGGGGGGGTGGTGGGGTCTCTCGTGTGGTGAAAAGTCTTTCCATCTTTCTTCCCTGTTCTTTTTCTCTCCTTCTGCCCAATCCAACACTAATATATATATATTATATATATCTATTATCTATATATATATCTAGATATATATATTATATGCGTAGTCGTACGCAGATTCAGATTTAAGAATACAAAACAGACTGGTTAAGTGCCATTTGTCTAAGCATTTGCCATTAAATTCATGCGCAACTTAATATATGCTTTTTTTGACTTTTTTCGCCCTTTGTGGTGCGTGCGGCGGGGGGCGGCAGTGTGTGTGTCGTGGGTGCATACAGCGGGGGACGGAAACATATAGTGTACAGTGTGGGGGGCACCCTCTTACCATGGGCGAGGGGGGGAGGGGGGGGGGGGTGGGGCTTGGGTCGGTGGTTATAGTGGGGAGGGTGATGTGGCGGGGGGTGTTGTGTGGGGGGGGGGGGGGGGGGGGGGTGGGGGAGGGGGGGTTGCCCGAACTTGTCTATATTGGGGGCAGTGGCGGTGTTCGAAAGAGCGCGAGGGGAGTGCGGTCGTGCGATTCGGGGGCGTGTCCTCGGCGGGGCCCTGTGCGCCGGTTATTGCTATTGCCCGGGGGGGCCGGGGGTGGGGGGCCAAGTTACATCGATACGGGCATCGCGTAAATCAGTGCAGCCGGCGTGAACCAGTTGCCTCCTTCCTCGTCGACGAGCGCATATACATACGTGCATGTATATATATATTAATATATATATATATATATATATATATTTAAGGTGCCGTAATATAGGCAACGCCAGGGACAGTATTATAGGGGGGGGGGGGGTGGGTGGGGGGGGGGGGGGGGGGGGTGGGACGGTGGGGGGGGGGGGGGGGGTGGGGGGTGGGTTGGGGTGGGGGTGTGGGGGGGGGGGGGGGGGGGGGGGTGGGGAGGTGTGCGCGCTTCGGCGTGTCTCCCTGGTGGACGCGGGGCGCCATCGGTGGCGGGCTCCGCCGCGGGCCCTCGCCCCGGCTCCTCTCTCTCTTCCCTCTTCCCGCCCCCTTCGCGTGCCTCACCCACCTCGCGCTCGCTCGCGCGCGCGCGCGGAGCGCGCTCTCGCCTCGCGCGCCCGGGGCTTCTGCTCTCCGCCTCTTCCTCTATAGCTACCCCCCGCTCCTGTCGCGCGGAGGGGACTTGGGGGAATTACTCGAAAAAAGTGAGATTCTCCCCGGTTCGAAAAAACAAAGGGATAAAGCGAAAACCGAGCGCAGATAAATAATCGCGATTTAATGAAGGAATTGGTCATATAATTCATCAGTTCAAGTTCTTCCTCTTTTTTTTTTTTTTTTTGTAATATCGCGAGTGATAGGGATTGTGGAGGTTGGGGGGTGTTTTTTGTTCTTCGTCTTCGGTGGAGGCTGTCTGGGGGGTTCGTTCGGGGCTCGTTTGTTTTCTTTTTTTTACTGCTTATTACTTAATCAATTTTTATCAGGGGGGGTGGGCAAGGGGGGTGGTGTGTGGGGAGTATGGGTGTATGGGGGCCCATTCGTAGAGCACGCGGGGATAAGTTGTGGGGGTCAACGCGCTGTTTATACCCACCACGAAAGCGACTCATTCGAAGATGCGAGGCGTTAATTACGTATTGAGCGGGGGGAGTGGGGTGCCGGGGGTGGGGGGGGTGGGGTGGGGGGGGGGGGGGGGTGGGGGGGTGGGGGGGGGTGGGGGGTGTGGGGGGTGTGGGGGGGGTGTTTGGGTTTGGGGGGGGTTGGTGGGGGTCGGATTAGTGAAATAAATACGACAGCGGCAGATAACCACCAACGAGCCACGAAACGAAAAAGTCGAGCTTTAGCGTATTCACACCTCGAGCGCAGCGGCGAATACGCAAAACGTCGGGGAGCGTTGCCCCCCCAACTTCCCCCGCCGGCAATCCCCCGCAAATGGATTTAACGAGCGCGAATCCTTATCGAAGATTGCGGAACGTTCCGCGTCGTTAGGCTTGGAGATTTATTTTTGTTTTTTTTTTTTTTTTTTTTTTTGACATAATTCAATTACTCCTTCGTTTTCATACTTCGCTCCTCGATAGTTCCAAGCATGGTGCGGGTCTGCGTTCGATTCTTAAGACCGGTGGTCGAAGGTCGATAATGCAAAATCCGACGTGTCGATCAGCATGGCAATTGCAATTTCGAAAGAATGGAATTTTTTAATCAAATGCAGTATAACCTAGTATTGACGGAGCATTCTCTGAGCTCTCTACCAAGATTAATTAATTAATACGACTTATACATATGTACGCGAAATATTGGCGAGAGACGCGATGACGAGGCCATGAAAGAAGCGACTTTCTAAAAAGTAAGTCTAAAATTAAGTTTTTTTTTTTTTTTTTTTTTTAGTCCTCTTAGAAAACACATTGTTGTTAATGCATGGCTCATATGGGATATAGTTATCGACTTATCCCCTCGTCAGCTTCTGCTAGGCAAGAATGTGATTTGGCGAATAGAGTAAAATATGAAATTTCGCCTACTGGGGTGAGGTGCGGTAATACTGTGCCATTGGGGCGAAAACACAAATCGCGAAAAACGATGTGGAAAATTGAAGGGTAATATTTAATGACTTATCACTCGTCAGCTTCGTAGGCAAAATTGTTTAAAAATCGAAATTTCCATACGGCGGGTATACTGCCATTGGGCGAAAAATCGACGACGATGTTTAATTAAAGTTTAATACACGCTGCGGAGAAATCTGACCAATCGATCGAACGACGAGACGGAAGCTGTGCGGCCATTCGAGTGAATCGAAAATTTTTCAAATCGACGACGCGACGACGATGGTCTTTTCATACGTAATACAATGATTAATAACGGTTTCGATGAAGGAAGCTCGATGAATTGCGCTCGAGTTTCGCTGAAATTATACAGTCATTCGCGGGCTCTTGCCGGCATTCTATTTGCAGTAACTTTAGAAAATACCGACCGTACGGAAGTACATTTTCCAAAGCCGCACTAGTGCGCACGGTGAGCGCGGGCTAATCGCAAACTTCTGAGCCCCTCCCTCTCTCTCTCTCTCTCGCTCTCTTTATCTCTCCGAATAGAGAGAAGAACTGCGGTAAACAAACATCATCCTACGTCGTCGAAATACCCTTCTCTCTTTACCAGCGAGATAAATCACGGGGCTCAGTGTTAGCTTTACCGGACGAGCCATTACCAGCAGGATAAAACATCACGGGAAATCCGATGAAAATGTCCCCCGGCCATCTTGCCACAATCCGACTCCCGGATCGGCAACAGCTGAGAGAGCGCCTTCATTGTGTGTGTGGGTCCCCCTCTCTTTTGTTCTCCCCGCCACCTCAACGCCCCTCCACTCCCTCCCTCTCCCCTCCTCTCCCCAAACCCCATCCTCGCAATCGCTCTCGTCTCCAGGTTTTCCCCCGCGGTATCCCCCGCGGGGGGGGTGGGGCGGCATCGGATTCCATCCACTGTTCCATTTGCCCGTGTCTCGTGTTTATTCGTCGTGCGCGCGTGCGCGCCGCCCCCTTTTGCAATTTCGCCCGGACCAGCGCGGTCGCAACTGACTTTTCACTTCGTGCGCGCTGCTCGCCGCCGCGGCTGGACCTCGATGCGAAAACTGTGTGAAAACGCCTATTATGTCGTCGAGCGAGAACATACACACACCGTGTATCTATATATATATTTATATATATATATATATATATATATATATAATGCAATCTGTCCCTCTTGTTGTCAGGACATTGGGGGGGGGGGAAAAAAAAGCTCCTCTCTTCAGTGGGGCTGGTGGGGTTAAGTTTAGAACCTAGACTAGGGTGGGGGGGGGGAAAAAAGTAACATGGCTTGTCTCTAGAATATGATGTATTTCATGTATTTAAGTTTAGAAACTAGTGGGTAAAATGGCTGTATATATGTATATGTTCGCGATGCCTCTTTAAATCGTTTTAAATTGAAACCGAGAGGTGGAACATTCGGAATAGTATTACATAAAACGAGGTTTTTTTACTATTTTATTTACAGTAGCACGAGGAATCTTCATAATAATACTTGATATTTGTACAGATAATGAAGCATTCGGATGTTCCGCGATTTGGCTGAAATTCTAATACCGATGAATCGAGGCGCGAATGCGAAACGCGGACGAAGAGTATAAATAAGCCAGTACGCAGCGATCGAGTCGTACATTCGTGGATGCCGATCGCGTATAGCGCACGCTCGTGGTCTCTTAAAATCGAGCGAAAGTCCGCTCTTGATCGGTATCAAATTCGAGGGTCCCTCGAGCGAGATCCTCTCGTTCAGATTTTCGCGATGATTAACATGACTTTGCGAACCGTTAAAACGATGCTTTCGGCCTTAATTGAGCAGCTGACGTAATTCATTAGGAAAGACATAAAAATCAGCCGAAACATTACGGCTCCTTTGGAGGCGTTGGTGCTTACATGTATGTATATACGGATAAAGCACTGTAACATGGGAAAAGGAAAGTCTTGCGCTTTTATGCAATTCGCGTGATCTCCGAGCTAGTAATTTCATAAATCCTTGGAGACGTTTTATTTAATTTCATATGTTTCAGGTTGGAAAACGACACGTTGAATAATTATTCAGAGCTACGTGCGCATTGTATAAACGACAATGGGTGCATTGTGTAAGTCGCGCCGGGTGATGTAAGGAAAGGTATAAATAATAAATAGACGTGAAAATGTGCGCACCTCGGTGACCAAATCGACAAAAGGTTCGACGCGCTCCAGTCAAATCAGTCAAAAACTAATGGAGTAGTTGATATACTGCACATGCGACAGTGACTTGTGATAAATTGATATTCGATAATCCGTAAATAATAATATCCCGGCGAGCGATGAATCTTTCAACGTGCGTACACATACACCGTATTCGCGGCTACCGGTCGCACGTCGCCGGCTTTCAATGGCTGAACGATTAGACGCTAAATCGGAGACGGGACCGGAGCCAGATGTACAAGAAATCGACCCTCGCCCCAAAAGAGCAGA